>PVIA01008935.1:0-66213 GCA_004024845.1 Tonatia bakeri
CTTAAAAAAAAAAAAAAAGACCCAGTGATTGGACCTGTCTAGATAATCCAGGATAATCTTCCTCCTCTCAAAATCCTTACCTTAATCACATTTGCAAAGTCCCTTTCTCCACGTCTGGTAACAGGTTTACAGGTTCTGGGGGGGTTAGGGTGTGGACATATTTGGTGGTGGAGGGGGGTAGTGTTAATCATTCTACCTTCCAGAAGGTGTTAGATTTTTTATTCCTTTAAAAAGGAGATAGCCCCTCACCTGCCCCCGACCCCTGTCCCTGGTGAAACAGTTTACTTGCCAAGAAGGGAGATCTTCCCAGGCCCCAGCAGCCTGGGGCTTCTGATAAGTTCAGGAAGTTCTTTCTTTGCTTTTATTCCTGTGCTGCTTCCATTGGAATGCGTGACTGTGGGTGAGGGGCTTGGGCTCTCACACAAGGGTGTTTGAGTACAGCTAAGGGGGGATCCTCACGTGCAGCTCGTAAAATTGGTGGGAGGGACAAGCAGTGGCCCAGGCACATGGGATGGTTTATTCCCTGGTAGTTATTCTTACGGCCATATCTCCCCCATTCTCACCTGTGTCTTTGCGTCCTATCATAAGAGCTTTCACACCTTACTGAAAACATCTGTTCTCTTGTCTGTCTGTCAGTGCATAGTAAACTCTTCCGAGGAGTGGATGGAGGTCTTCCCTCTCTGTGACCCTTGCAGAGAGCAGACGGGTGGAGGGATGGAAGACGGTGCATCGCTGAATGGAGAGATAAATGAATGGGTGCACACGTGGCTAAAGGATGGGTAGAAAGCCACGTGTACTGTATGTGAGTAGGCAGATGGGCATGTAATTATGGGTGCGTGTATGGGTTCATGGATGAATGGATAATCACATGGGTAGATGTATGCACGTATGAGTGGGTGGGTATATGTATAAACAGATGAATGGATATTTGGATGGATAAATTTTTTGGATGAGTGGCTATGTAAATGCATGGGCGAGGGGATGGGCACCTGTAGAGATGTGTGTGTTTGCGTGTTTATGCGTGTATAGATGAGTGAATGGATGGATAGAAGTTTGGATGACTGAATGAATGGACATGTGTGTATGTATGCATGTGTATGAATGAGTGTATATATGTGTATGTATGAATGAGTGCACGGATGCACGGGTACATCGTAAACTGGTGAATGGGTTGATTAATGATGAAAACGTGCATTCACGTGCAGATGGATGGCTGATTGGATTGTTCCGTGGAAGAATGGATGAATAGGTCCTTGTTTAAACAACTGCATTCTGTTACTGAAAACGGTGTTTTCCTTCTAAATTCTTATCACCAAGGGTCTGGTCCCTTCTCTGGCCTCAGCATGGGAAATGAATGTCATGGAACCACCTATTCTGTGTCCCGTTAAAGGAGGCCCGGTGAGTGTGGCCTCAGCCGTATTCATGGGACATGGGTCGGCGTCCCTGTATAAGAGCTTGCCATACTTGCCTCTCTGAGCCGTCCCCATGCGCTCCCCAGGGCTGACTCAGAGCCTGGCCCAACAGCCTCAGCTCAAAGGACGAGACTAGAACCTGGGTGCCATTTATTTCCCTCCATTCATTTCTCACATATGCAAATGAACACCCAGAGAAGGAAGGGGACTTGCCCAGGGTCCCACAGCAGTTGAGACGAGAACCCAGGCCAAACCCTCCATGACAAAGGGCTGCTTGGCTTCTGTCTTGTCCAACCTCCCTGTCCCCAGAAGCCTCTCCCAGCCAACCTCTTGGAACACCCACAGTCAAGACCTCTGTGTCTTTGTCTCCTACACTCATGGGTCCCGAGAGCCAACCTGAACTTGTTCATCTCCTGTGTGACAATGGTTAACTTGGCCGCCAGCACCTGGCCGCGGAACAGTTGGAAGGATTTAGAGAGACAAGGAATTCGCCTTGTGTGGGTAGATCATGCACACGCCCTCTGGGCTCTCAGCCTTTAATGCTTTCCTCTTGTCTCCTGATTTTCTAAAGGGAAATCTCTCTTCTCTTTCCCTTTCATTAGTGGAATAAAAGGCAGGAAGACAGACACACACAGAGAGTTTGCCCTGGTTACTCAACAGAGGCACACCACAAAGATGGTGTTTGCTTATCCCCCAGGCCGAGGCTGAGCGAGGGGGCCCTAGGAGTCTTCCTATAATCCTCAGAGCGCAATGATGAACTGGGGGCCCTCCTGCCTCCCTTCCCTCCTGTCCCTCCTTCCCCTCCCTCCTCCAGCCTCCTCCTCTCTCCTCCCCCCACCTTGCCTGCCGAGCTGCTCGGGCTGCCTGGGACTGGATGTTAGGCAGAGCCCCTCCGCCTATCTCTGAATTTCTGAACTTCCCAGTCTTGAAAGAGTCCCAACTCCTGTGGGAGGAGCCCTCTCCTCTGCTGGGAGCAGGCCGAGGGCACTGTATGGAAATGACAACAATTGCATATGTGCCAGTCACGCTACTAACTCAGTCCTCATGACAGCTCCATGAGGAGTATGCCGTTTGACAGACAGGGAAACTGAGGCATGAAGAGGGCTGAATTCTGCATTATACAAGGTGCCATACCAAATAATTTATGTGGATTAACTTGCTTAATCCTCTCTGTGGCCTGACCCTGTAGGTACTATCCATATCCCTGTTTACAGAGAGAATACTGGGGACAGAGCGGCCAAGTCACTTTCCCAAGGACACACAGCTAGTAGATGGAGCGGCCAAGTCACTTTCCCAAGAACACACAGCTAGTAGATGGCCAAGCTCTATGCTGTCTCCCCCAGTGGCAGTGACTTTATGGACTTACTTGTGACTTGTCCATGCTTCATGGAATTATAAAATCCTAGCTACTTGGGGCTGGATGGGGCCGGATGGGGCTGTCAGGACCATCGGGCTGAGATATTGGGTCAGGAGACAAGAGCCAGAGAGTCAACGCCACTCACCAAAGGTCACGCAGTGGGCTAGCAGCAGACTTCCTGGTACACCATAGAATAATAATAATAATAATAAATTGTGTATATTTTACAATGTAAAATATTTCAAAATGTAAAATATTTTAAAACACAGCATCCAGCAGAAGTAACGCCTGTTTGAGTGTGGTTGGAAGGGTAATAATATAGGCGTCATAATTTACACTTTGAATTTGAACATTTCACCTAAAATATCATATGGCATGCTTTAGTATGATATTGCTATGTTACAGAATGACGTGTTTGTGATTTTGTAACAAAGGATTTCATCATAAAAAAGGGAGGGCATTATTTGCACCAAACCCTGTATTATTATTTTATGAATTGCCATGGACCTTGGAAATCTTTTGTAAGTGCACACTCCATTCTCTGCAAATCAAATCACAAAGTCATTAAAATAATAACTACCTGTTAAGCAGACCGCCAGGGGCATTTGAGAACACCATCCCCCTTACACACACACACACACAACACACCACACACACACACACACAGCTCGCTTCCTCTGGGGGTTTGCTGTGTGTGTGTGTGTGTGTCTGACGAGTTTGTTTCTCTTCCCCCTCCCCTGGCACTCAGCGGGGAGGTGGTCGCAAGGCATCTGTGGAAATCGTGTTTGTTACCTCCCAAGTTCCCGTTTCCTGGGAGGAAGTGTGGCTTGGACAAAGGAGAGGAGGTACGGAGAGGGGGACTTTGGGGCCGGTCACCCAGCGGGAGGAGCAGCAGAGTGAGCCGGGCAGAGGCGACTCCCCCGGGAAGACTGAGGACGGCACCTCAGTTTTGCAACCGCTGCAGGCTTGCATGTTGGGGCAGGTGGGGATGGGGCGGGGCGCGCCGAGGGGGAGAAATGAAATCCCGGAGACCTTATGGGTGTCATTGTTCCTGAGCACACAGTTAGGACCCAGAGTGAGTCTGACCACATTTGGTCTGAGTGATCTTCCAAAGCAAGCTTTCTTGTCTGGGAGACTTTAAGGAGGCACAAGGACAGGACATGGTATGACATTAAACCACACGGTGAGAAGCAGCCCCTTTTCTAGGCCTTCTCATTCCCTTTGGTCCCTTCAGACAGCAAACCCCAGCCTGGCGCTCTCACTTCCTCACCCCTCCAACAGTTGCTGACCTCTCTCAGATAGAAACAGAGCTCCCCTTGGGCCAGAGCCCTCCCAGCCTTATCTGATTAGAATTTAGCAACTGCTTTTCTGTCTTTTGTATTGATTTTTAAGATAACGTGCTACTTGGAGCAAAGGACTCTGGATTTCCAATGCATGAGCAATACTGACTCACCTTTTGAAATAAACGTATTTGACAGCAAAGTGACTTGGCATGGAAAGCATCGTTAAGTACCTTCGGACAGGCCAAATACGGATATTGGAAAAAACATGAAGATAGCACAAGATTGACTGACGTTTGGGAAATACTGGCCTAGCTCAGAAGTGGACAGAGAGAACACAGGGAACAGGTGCCTTTCCCTGATTCACGGGAAGGTGCCGAACCTACTGGCTGTGGGCCCGAACCTGGCAGTGGTGGGTAGGGAGTAGCTGAGTGGTGCGAGGCAGGTCAGGCTCCCTGCTGTAACAAAGGAGCCCGAGACTGCAGTGGCCTCGCCCAGTGGGAGTGTTTCTCTCTCTAAGGGCCAATCAGGAGCTCCTCATGGTGGGAAGTCTTCCACGCGATCAGCCAGGGACCCAGATACCTTCTGTCTTACGAGTCCACCCTCCGCTCGAGCCTCATTCTCCCACTTTTCTGGGAGAGGAGCATCATGGGTAAGGTGTATAGGCCTGGCGTGCAGGTGCACTTATCAGTTTGGTCCCACCCCGTGGTCATGGAACCACACCTGACTGCAGGGGAAGCTGGGAAACGCAGTGTAGCCGCCAGCTGAAGAGGGAACAGGAAGCGCCTTGCGTGAGCCCCCAGTCAGTCTCTGCCCTGGACGGTTAGAGCATTCAGTGTATTTACTCATTATTCATTCACTATTTTAATATTTATTCATTCAATATTTATTGAGCAGCTACCACCTGCCAAGCACTTTTGCATCTTAATTTAATTAAGTGAAGTGATCGCTTTACCCTTTCACGTGTGTTTGGAGATCACGGAGGAGATACGTCTGAAAAGTTAACGGCACGCACTGTGTGCCACTAAATAGAGTGAGGACTCCACTCTTTTTGCGTGTTTAGAGGTCACTGGTGGGATGGCGTCCGAACAGTGAGTCGCACTGACTGTAGTGCATTGAAATGATCTTTTCAGAAATAATCACCCGCCATCAGTGGAGACACTTGAGGGGAAAGGCCAAATCGCAGACACTTGCCCAAATCCGGAGCCCAGCGTTGAGCCAGGCACAGAAAATGCTTTGTGGGAAAGAATGTCCGTACAAGTGTCTGGAGACGGTGACTTTATCAGACTCGGACTGGACTGGCAGGTTGGGTTGCCCCATAATGACCAAGCCCCTCAGCCCCGTCCCTATCTCCTTCACCCTGAGGCTGAAGGGAACAGGACTCTCGGCTCAGTCCCCCCCCACCCCCCGCTGACATGCTCTCAGGCAGCTGCAGGACAGGAGAGTCTGAGGATCCCAGAAATTCTTCAGGGTCTCCTATCAGTGAGCCTTAACAGCCCTTCTGTTCCCCAAAGCGCAGGTGCTGTTTTCCGGGGGAGGTTAAGCCATTTGCCCAAAGCCACCTTGCTCGTAGGTGTGCACACCTTCACGTAAATGCAGGCAGCCTGTTTCCAGGGCCCACATCGCACACTTGGCTGCTTTAGTTCCAGTGTTTTTTCAGACTCTTCCCCCAGACTCACGTCCTTCCTTCACTGACCCCCGCACCAGCTCTGTCCCACCCTTTCATCCTCCGCACTGCCCCGGAATTAACATTCTACAGTGGAGAAGGAAAACCACCCAGATTAGTCTTCTCCTAATTGAAGGTCTTTGGTGAAGAACCGAATTGTGGGAACATTAGAAACAATGTCAGTGACATGGGACAGCGCTCCAGGACAGACGTCAAAGGGCACATTTCTTAGTAGTATGACTTTAACTATGAGAATAACATGAATGCAAGGAGGGAACCACCCGAGGACTTTACGAGAGGCTGTCGTGCGGTGTTCTCAGGGCTCAAGGCGCAGCAATGCTGAGACCCGCAAACCATCCCCAGGGGAGATGTTCGGAGATACAACTGCCAAAAGGACTGTGTGTAATTTGGAAGTGCTGAATTCAGTGCACGTTAGATGGATGGATGGATGGGTGGATGGATGGATGGATGGATGAATAAGTGAGTAAATTGTTTCAAGCCAGAGAATGGCAGGGTGCACTTGGTATTTTAGAAAGAGCTACCCATGCCCCCGATCCCCTCAGGAAGCTGTTGGCAGCCCGCTCTTTGGAGGAGCCCCTGTTAGCTTCCGCAGTGCCTCGGGACGTCCCTGTCACTGGGGGGTGATCTCACATTCATCTGTGCAAGTGTTGGCTTGGTAGCCCTTTTCCTTACTCAACTGAAAACTCCCTGAGAACAGGGCCTGGGTGGGCTGGGACTCCCCGCTGTGCCCACCTGGACTCAGGGCCACTGGAGAGTGGTCAAGTGTTCTGAGCTATGGCAGACCTCCTCCTTGCACACATTTCTTATGTTGACAAAAACATGCATTTATAGATCCTAATATTTAGGGTTTTCCATGAGGAGGGCACCAAACTGGGGGACAGTTCCCATTGTTGACCTGTTCAGCCACAGGTTGAAACATGTTTTTTTTAAATGGCTTTGGGAGAAGGCACACCTGACCTCCAGCCTTCATTCTGCCACTCGGTAGCTGGGTGACCTTGGGCAAACCACTGCACCTCTCTGAGCCTCAGCTTTCTCCTCGGAACGCTGCGCCTTATCTCTTAGGATGGAACGGGGCCTTGTACCGAGCAGCACAGGGCACGCAGGAGGCCCCCTGAGGCGTGCCGCCGCCCACCTCCTCCCGGGCCCAGGTCAGATTCCTGCCACCCTGCTGTCCCTCAGGAGGAATAGCAGGAGACAAGCTTCAGACAGGCACCCTGGCCTCGCTGCCCCACCCTCCTGGCTGCTGACCTCCCTGGGGCCAAGGCCTGTTTGCCCTGGAGGGCGTGCTGATGACGGCTCCCAGGGCAGTTTGTTTAACTGATGGCCTTTGGGGGCTGGGAAGAGGGACGGAGAGACCCCAAGGCTCCTGGCCAGGTCACAGGGGCTTGACAGACAAGCTGGGACAGAAGTCTAGTGATGCATTGAGCCGAAGTGGAGTGACTGGTTAATCTCTGTTGCTTTTGGAACAATGGCCCAAGGTGTCTGGCACCTATGGAGACAAAGGTGGGGACTTTTCGTTTCTGGGCAATGGCTTGAGCATGGAGACACTCTGGGCAGGAGGAAGGACATTCTGGAAGATGGTGGTTTCAGGTGGTGGTTTTCCTGGCCCAAGTTGTCCCTGCCATGGAACCCCTCTGTTCTAGGTGTGGGACAGCAGACGTTGGGGATGGGGCTTCACGTGACACGTGGCCCCATTTGGCACGTAACCTCTTCCTGCTTATTCATCATCCTCGTCAGTTACTATCCATGGGACCCCATGGCGCACTCAGCCCGGGGCCCTGGGAGCAGCTGGCATGGGGTCCGGGTACCGCGCTTGGTGTGTCCCCTGTGAGCAGTGTGCAAACTGAGTATAACATGGACCTGCAACCAAGGAGCTTGTTAGAAGGAGCCTGCTGGGGGGACTCTTCCATAACCAATGAATTATTTTGCTACGTAAGCATCTTTATAGTTTGTTAATCATGTAACTTTGGTTATTAGTCATCACCTGTCCCCTCCACACTGTCCCTTACTCATGCATGCGCTCCTTTGTTTATTCACCCTCATCCATTAATTTATTTAATTAATCACCCATTTTCATCCAGTCACTCATCCAGTCCTCCGTATTTTTATCTATCTATCCGCTTACCCACCCATTCACCTTTCTACTCATGCATTCTGCCAGTGGAGCATTTAGCCAGCCAGCCAGCCACCTGCCTAACATCCATTCAGCCGTTCACTCACTCCCACCTATATTCTTTAATAAATTATTCCTTCCACAGACTTTAACTGAGTACCTCCTCTGTCCCTAGTCTTATTCTAGGCGCTGGGAAGATAAGACTGGCTTTGGAGAAGCACGTGATCTGCCAGCAGAAACCAACATGTAACTAGATAACTACCACCCCACAAGACGGGTCAAAATGAGTGCTTCTTGTGGTGGAGAAACATGCTTTATGCCAAGGAAATGTCAGGGAGGCCCCGGTGGCCTAGGACGAGCCCCTCTCCTCTCAAGGCGACATGGATGGAGTCTGTGAAACTGAGCGAAGGCATCAAGTTAGCCCTTCACTGTTCAAATTCTTTAGCTCCTTCTGTTGTATCTGTCGGTTTGTCAACTGTTTTCCCTTTCTAGAAGTCTCACTTCTGGAAATCAGCTTGCAAACAACCCAAATATCCATCTCCAGAGCACTTTTTAAGTGCGTGATGGTGCATTTAGACAGTAGGGCACCGTGCAACGTCCGGAATGCCTAAAGTAACAGTTTACGGGCTGCTAGGGAGAAGGAGTTCAGGGTGTATTTTTAAATACGTAAAGTTAGGCTGCAGACCGGCAGGTCTGTGCAGTCCTCCTGCAGGGGCGATGTGAGATGAGACAGATGTGACCACGTCTCTCCCCTGTTTATAAAAAAAAAGTCGTTGCTTTGTGTGGGGGCTGCAAAGAGAAACTTCCTGGTCCGAGGCAGGGGCTGCCCGTCTTCAGCACAGTGCCCCCCAAGCCCAGAGCAGTGTCTGACACAGAGTGGGCACCCGGGAAATATTTGTAGAATGAGTAAACGGGTGCGTGGCAAGGCAACAAACCATCAGCATTTCCTTCGGCATGTGGAATTCAAGGTTTGGTTGGGGCCTTTTTTAGCTTTGATTTTATTATATGAAACACACACATGTTTTCCTGCAAAACTTTTCCAGTTCAAAAACAAAGTTCAAAAAACCAAAGTACCACCAAGCCTTCAGCCTTCCTGCTCTCCGGGAAGGGATTACACAAGCAGGGGGACATGGCTCCATGTATCCAAACTGTTTGCATGTACAATTAGGGAAGTGGGGGTTCTGTGTTTCAGTCTTCCCTCTCCTGTGGGGAAGGCCAGACCTGTCCAAGAAAGCAAACAGCAACGTGTGTGTGTGTGTGTGTGTGTGTGTGTGTGTGTGTGTGTTCGTTCCCCGGACCCCTTTCTGGGGTAGGAGCGCCCATTAGGGAGCTGTGGACAGTCCCTCGCCCTGACCTCTTGCACAATGCCCGGGACAGCTCAGCAGCTTAGAAAAAGGAAGAAAACAAACAAAAAAGTCGGCTGAGTCTGTTTGTTCTGAGGAAGCTCAAAGAGGTGTTTGACAGTCAGTAAATGCTGCTTGGCTGTTGTTTTTAATCTGTAACATGGGAGGCAGGGGGCCCGGGGCAGCAGCGGGGTGGGAGGGGGAGAGTGTAGGGAGCTCAAGGGAGAAACGTGAAGGAAGGAAGGGCCCTGGTGGAGTGCACAGGGCACCTTCAGCACGTGCAGGGGGGGCAGGGAAGCAAACTGGGTGGGGGCCTTTGGGGAACTGGTGCGAGACCTACCCTGTGAGCTCTCAGGTGTTAACCGCTGGGTCTCCTTCCTTCCTTCCTTCCTTCCTTCCTTCCTTCCTTCCTTCCTTCCTTCCTTCCTTCCTTCCTTCCTTCCTTCCCCTCTCTCCCTCCCACCTTCCTTCCTTCTCTCTCTTTACAATTACTTATTGGGTGTCTACTAGGCACCAAGCCCTGTTCTGGGTGCTGAGGAACCCGGTAGTCAGTGAATCAGTTAGAGACCTCACTCACGATGGGTCTGTGCCCGCCCCACTGTAGAGATGAGGAAACCGAGGAGTGGAGCAGGGACGTAACTTGCCTGTGAGAGGGCCCCCGTGCTCCCAACGGTGGCGCACCGTTTCATGCCACGTGCCTTGATGAGGCTGCGCCCTCGGCTCTGGGCGCCCTCCCCCCCGCAACCCTGGCAGACAGGCACACACGTCTCTGGTTTTTTTAAGGCTCCACTAGCATCTCCCCTTTTCTGTGGATTCTTTTAATCTCTCTCCGAGGAGAATTGGTGATTCTTCCTTGGTGTCCCCAAAGCACACTTTTCTTCTTCACCTTTTCTTTTAGTCATGTAATAATTCAAGCATGCAGAAAAACACAGCGAACGAATACTACAAATGCCTGTACGTATACATTTTTATAGCTACTCTACACTTTTGGGGGGAGTTATGAATTGCCTGAAAATTGAGCTACCTGTGAAAGGTATTGGAATGTTGTTGATGTATGGATTCATGGGTTGGAGGAAATCACTTCAGATTCATGTGGTCAGTTGTTCTAATGCACCATGACAATATATTCCAATCAATTTGTGGGAAAGTGGAGGACAAAGCCCACCACTGTCAAAACACTACCGCCACCACCACCACCAATACCAACAGCTACAACAATAATAGCAACACAACCGCCACCAACAATAGCAACACCAGCAGCAGCAGCAGCACCACCATCTGCACCACCAGCTACATCACTGTCACCACCAGCAGCGTCAACCTATCGCCCCCCCACCAGTACCATCAACACCTGTGTCACCTCCACCAGCATCACCATCATTAGCAGCAGTAATTACAACAACAGTGACAACAAAGACAGCCAGAAAACCTCTCTCTCCTGCTTCTGAAGGTAAATCTTTAGCACACACCAGGCACTGAGCCAGGGGGTCGGGAAATGGCGGGTAGCAAGTGGTCTCTGACCTCGGGGGTCTCGTCGTCAGTGCACGAAGCCAGGATAGGTGCACTGATGGGGCGAGGTAGGCACAGTATCCAAATGAAGAGATAGCGCATGTCTGAGCATTTCGGTGGAGGAGGGAGAATTTGAGAAGAACCCCAAAGGACGAGGCAAATTTCCCCTCGACTGGGAGCAGCGAATGGAATGTCCCTGCCCCATTTCTCCAGCCCGTGGGAGACACCCGCAGCCCCGCTAAGGGGACTGTACAGCTGGACCTGACGGTGGCCCTGGAACTGCGTCACTGCAGAACTGTGCGTAGCCCAGCCAGCCACGACAAACTGGAAGTGGCTCTCAAGACCAACTCTGCCCTAAATTAGGGGTCAAGTATCTTTGGGCAGGCACCTCGCTTGCTAACGGTGCTATTTCCTAAGTCTGGGCCATGAGCCTGGCTCCTGAATGGCTGTGGGTGTCGCTGAACGAATGGATGAACCAAAGCGGGAGAAGGGAGAAGTCCCCGTGGAAAGAACGTCATGGAAAGAAGCCAGAGGCAGGAAATGGCAGCGTGTGCCCTGGGAGCAGCGTGTAAGTTGTGCATATGAAAGAAGAGGGAGAAAAGATCCTGTTTGGGGGTCCCGATGGCATCCACTGAAGGCTTCAGTGAAGAAAAATGGCATGATGTCGGTCGTTCATATGCCCTGGACAGAGGGAACACCGCCATCTTCTAGGCACGGAAACCGAGGCTTGGAGAAGAGCTCCTCACCCAGAGTCAGACCCACAGTAACTGGTAACAAATACCCGAATGGGTTAAGTCTGTTTCTGAAGGAAGCTGGGGGAACCTTCCCCCTTTGTCTCACAATATTTTAGCTAAACTTTCTGTATTTCCGGTTAGAACCAAAGGATTCGTTCCCTTCTTTCGGTAGCAGTGGGGGGCCAGAAACTCATCTTTTATGAGGCTGGCAGCAGCTGTTCTGCCCCCCACCCAGCTGTCCTTCTCCTGAAACAGGAGAGGGGAAGAATCAGAAATGTTCATGCTGTCAGGGAAATAGCCCTGGGGCTGGAGATCTGAGTTGGAATCCCCGCTCATCCCTCCCACTCTGTCTGGGGAGCCCTAGCAGCCAGCTCCACCACGCAGCCTCCGTTTCTCACCCGTAAGTACACCGAACCCTTCTCCGCTCTTGGGTCCTGTGATCAGGAGGAGGATTGGTGAGTCGTCTGCATTCATGAAACTCTGCAAGGTCCACGTGTCCAGAGCCTGCGGCACATCTGTCCTTTGTGACAGGCACCGTGTTCATACTAATAACATGGTTGTAGGTACAGTAGTAATAATTATTATTTACTGTTTGGCTCCTGCAATCCGTTGGTAAGTGGTGGATTTGGAGACCTCTGGAGCACATGTGATCGGTCCCCTTGCCTCGTCTGTCCTCAATTCCAGCCACCCCCCACTTGGCGCCCGGTTCTACGCAGGGTCGGACCACGTTTCACTCAGGTGTAACGCACAGGGCTCCAACCTGGGCCGGCTCTTTGTACCTGTAGCCTCTGGCCCCAGGTTTTTCCCTTTGGTTGTCACAGTAGGGGGTCCAGTAGACCCACTCATCACCTTGGAAATGGTGGGAATCGAACCCCTGTTTGGGCAGTCCTTTGTTCAGTGGGTGATTGAAGGATGAGATGAAGCCTTCCTCTTCTTCCTTACAGACTGACAGGCCTGAGGCTCACCTCACGGGGTGTCTCAGGTAGTCCTACAGCCCCCTGGTGGCCCCCTGTAGGGAACACACTCTTCTGTCTCTGCACGTGCCTGCCCCGTGCCTCCATTCCTCACTGGCTCTTTCTCCCACTTGGCCGCCAGGTATTAACATACTCGCCTCTGTCTCAGCCTCTGTTTTCCAGGGAACCCAGGCTTAAATAGTGCCGAGTCTAGAGTGGGGAGCCTTGATTATTCCCCTGCCACACATCCCGCATCTCCCACTAAAGGGCCTGCCACGGTGTCTGGCGAGTAACAGGCACCATAAATACCTGGTGAACACACAGATATGGTCACGAGATCTTTGTAGCTCAAGAAGAGGGTGCAAGACAAATTGGACTTAGGGGACTGCAGTCGCAGAGGACAGTGATGGTGGATGAGGAATCGGGACCCCAGCGGCAAGACTCAACGGCTCTGCCGCAGATTTGCCGTGTCACCCCAAGTGAGTTTGGTGGCCTCCCGATACCTCAGTCCCCTTGTCTGTGAAATGGATAAAACTGTGTCACCCGTAGAATCATTCAATGGCATCCTTGAGGCAAAGTACGGGGCATGTCATAATAGATCAAGCATCGAAATGATTGTTCTTAGTAATAGTAGTAGCAGAGATATTACAGGAGAAGGAATATATCGAAGTTGTAGGGTACGTGTCGCTTCGGGCGCATCACAGAAGGCTACCCCTCCCCCCCCTTTTTAAACTTTCTTTACACAGGGATAACAATTCCTAACCTGTGCACATCTTATGTGGTCATTTCAAGAGCACCTGACAAGGTATAAACAGTTCTAGAAACGGAAGAGACTGTTTTCCTTCGTTACCGGCGGTAACAGAACCATCCCTCAAGCAGTCTGGTGGCTGAAGAAAGACCTCGGCTTCTGGAGGATGGAAATCCACCCGTCTCTTCTGAAAGGCGATCTCCTGAGCTGACCACAGAGCACCGCCCGCTGGGATGCCAATTCCCCAGACCGGGGAAGGGAACCAGGTTCCCGGGCCCTAAAAGGTGAAACCGGTTCCATGTGTCACTTGTGGCTTAAGCCCATGAGCGCAGATAAAAACAGGATTTTTAAAGGGCGCGCCTCTCTCGCCCGCCGCCTTGTTCAGCAGACCTTCCACCGAGCCGGAGTGCCGCGCGCAGCCTCAGAGCTCCTGGTCCTTCCCACCACGGCCCCGGCCTGGGTCGCAGGGGGATTCCTTTTCACCTCACCTGCAGAGCGGAGGAGTCTGCTCCTCCTCTGGCAGCACTTCGTCCTAGTTTACCGGAAACACCTCTCTCGCTTGCTCGCGCTGTGCTGCGTCCCAGGCGGTGCATTTTCCCGCTTCACCCCAAGCCCCGCCCTCGCCTCCCTTTCCCACTGACGGTGTGTGCCTACAGGCATTGACTTCTACGTCTAAAATGCGCCCTGAAACATTTTTTTCCTCGAAAAACATATAGTAACTTTTTGTGCATGCACGTATTTTACACAAAAGCCAGGGAGTCCAAATCTGATTTTGTTACGTTTTTTTGTTTAACGGAACACCATGTTTTTAAAGCTCTGCTGTAATGACTATATTAAAATGCATGTATATTTTTTGCGTATAAGTATTTCTAGCGAATGCACTGGGTTCCACAGTACACGTCCCCCACATTGTCTGTATGATTTCCCTAGAGGTGGACAGGCAGGGTGTTCTCAGTTCCTCGCCACCACAACCAGCACCATAAAGATCTGTGCAGGATTTTCCCCAAAGGTAGGTTATTGAGTCCTAAGATGCAGCCTACTTAAATTAAGACAGATTCCGTTCAAGTCGTGCTGATAACGAGGCCGAAGCCACTTGGTGGGTCACTTTTCCCCAGCCTTGTTGCCCTGGGGTATCTATTTCTCTTCACTTGTAGAAGGAGGGGGTTTTGATAAGAAACTCTCTAACGGTGTTCCTTGCATTTAGATCCCACCACTAAGTTTCAAGCCAGCTGTGCTTATCAAACAAATGGAGGGAAATGTGGTAGTCCATCATCCAAATATTTGGAAGTAGCCAGTTGTTCAGCAGCTTGTGGACACCCCCCAGGTTGCCTCGTTAGGTGGCTCTCTTAGAGGTACTTGTGTTCCTTCAGGCCCCCAAGCATTTTTCTCCTCTTTCTGGTAGAGAGCAGATGTAGAGTCAGGCTTGCAGGGGGCCTGCGGTCCCTTAGGAATTTGGGTTTCAACTTCGTTCGACTTTGGGCAACCATCCATCCATCCATCCACCCACCCACCCTCCCATCCATCCATCCACCCACCACCCACCCACCCTCCCATCCATCCATCCATCCACCCATCCATCCATCCATCCATCCTTTCTCCCTCCTTTCCTGTTTTCCTACCTACCTACCCATGTAACATCTGTCTTCCCATCCTATCTATCTATCTCTTTCCTTATAGGGGGGTCAGTATTTATGGAGTTCATGAAAACATTGATTCTGAAGCCAAATAACACGGTTCAGATGGAAGTGGGTTCAAATGACTGGTCGTTTGATCTTGAACCTGAGAGCATATCTTGGCATCTCAGGTTCCTGTCCACATACTGCACAATGAAGATGGTGATGCTTCACTGGCTTGTCGTGAGGCCCGATAAGGCCATGTTTACTACTAAGAACTTAGCTCAGGACCAGATACAAAATAAAGCCTGTGGCAAATTTTTTAAAAGCCACAAATATTTTTACCCTCTTCCTATAAGAAAGTGGGTTCTATGACCCTTCCAGTTGAACCTGGGTGGGCTTGTGACTGCTTGACCCATGAAATATGGCAGAAGTGACACTATGTGACTCCTGAGGCTAGGTCCTAAAAGGCAGTGCAACTTTTTTTTTTGCCTTGTTGGTTGGAGTACTAGCCATGCAGACAGAGTCAGATGACCCCGAGGCCGCTGTGTTGGAGACGTCACTGGTAGGCGTTTTGGCTAACGGTCCATCTGAACCCAGTGTTCCTGCTGCCCCCTGCCAGGGCACCAGCCGTTTAGAAGAAGATTCTCTAGTCCCAGCTATGCCAGCCTTGCCAGCTCACTCCAGACATAGCGGAGTGAAGACCAGGGGTCTCCTTTGTGTGTCGTCCAAGTCCTCGGGTCGTAGACTCTGAGCACAACAGGAGTGCTGATGTTCTATGTCACTCTGCTTGGAATGACATTGCTAGGAAATGATAATAACGAGAATACTCTGAACCACAAGGGTTAGTTTACTCGTCTGAGGCAATGCTCAAATATTAACGTCTTCTGGGAAGACAACAGTCCTTTCTTCTCAGCTTTTTTGAGGTATAATTCATGCATAAAGTTGTAAGAAATGTAAGGTGTAAAACAGGACGATTTGGTTGGTGCACCTATAGTCTGTGAAAGGGTTCCTCCCATTGTGTTTACGCATCCGTCATCTCACTTAGTTACCCTTTTGTTTAGTTTTGTATTTTTTGGTGAAGACGTTTAAGATCCATTTTTAGCAGATTTTAATTAGCTAGTGCATTGCTATCAACGGTCGTCACCGCCATGATACACCAGCTTCTTGGACCTTGTTCGTCTTGTAGCCACAGGTCACCCCCTATACCAGCCTCTCCCCGTCTCCCCCACACTCAGCCCTGGCACCACCCTTCCACTACTCCCTGTTCTGATGCTTTTGGGGTCGGCCTTTTGTTTTGTAGATTCCACATACAAGTGATGCCACGCCATATTGGTCTTTCTCTTACAGAGGAAGATGCTAAGGGCTTATTTCACTGAGCATAATGCCCTTCAGGTGGATCCAGGTTGTTGCAAATGACAAGATGTTCTTCTATTTTTAAGGTTGACTGATATTCCATTCTTTGTGTGTGTGATCGCATTTTCTTGATCTCTTCACCTGTTGAAGGACCCTGAGGTTCTTTCCACACCTTGGCTATTGTGAGTGACGCTCAGTGAGCGTGGGAGTGAAGATGTTTCTTTGAGATAATGGTTTGTTGGAAAGACGCATTCTAATATTTGAGAAGGTTAGACATGTTCTAACATCTAATGTCTAACATGGATCCAGTGTTCACTAACCAACGTTGTGAGGTAGCTACTCTCTTATGTTCGTTTGAGAAATGAGAAAACAGAAGCTTAAATGATGTCTCCAAGGTCATGTAGTTAACAAATGGCTAAACTTGAATTTGAACTCTGGCCTCTCTGGCCCATCTCACGAGTGTTCATGAAATGACCACCCTGGGCATTGTGGGTGAAGAGACGGCCTTTATTGCTGGTCGCCTGTGGGCACATTGACCGTGACCGTAGGCCAGGGAAGTTCCCATCCTTTACTCCCTGCTTCACTGCTTCCCGTTTGGAAACTAACCAGGTTTTGCCAAAAAAGCAAGCTGATATCAGTTCTTCCAGAAAGACGGGCAGGGGCCGAACTTCCTGGAGAAACCCGAGAAGGAGAAGGAGATTCGAGTCTGTCTCACTGGGAAGAAAACTTCTTTCGAAAGGGGTGGTACAAACATACACAATTTCCCGAAATGCTGAGATGCCCCCAAACCTGAGGGAGACCCCCACATCTGAGGGGGCCGCGTGCTTTGGTTTGAGCGGGTCTGGAAATGGATAGAAGACCCTTAGGCCTCCTCTCCGTGGCCCCGCCCACCCACCCCCCACCTTAAATCCATAACTTAAGTGAGCATAACCATAAAGCCACTAATAAAAACATCTCCGCCAGCTCTATTTACCCAGCTGTGCATCTCAGGATCTGCCGCTGACACTTTTAATACTCTCTCATTTCTCTGTCTTCCAACAGGATTCATTGAAAGCAGCCCACGGGGAAGGGTGTCGCCGAGGAGACAGAACCCAGGCCCCCCAGGCCTCTGACGGAGGGCACTGACGCATGCTGGGAAAACACTTCCACCCAGAGCACAAAGGACCCCAGAAGCTGAGGAAGCTGGCCCGAGGCCAACCGGAGGTATCGGGGTGGCTGGGCCCTAAGAGGGAGGTCTGCCAAGGGGCCTTCAGAGCTCTGAGCCTGCCGGCGCTTGGGCAAACAGCACCCCCGGCTTGCGTTGCGGGGAGGGCGTTGCCCATTGAAGTCAGATGGCGGCAACGATGGAGGCCTTCTGATTTTTAAAAAAAAAACCTTTTTAGGAATAATACTGTGTCTATTGAAAACCCCCCCACAAAACTTAAATGATCCTCTTAATAAAATCACAAGGTAAACACGCATCCCACTACCCCCGGGGCCAAGAAACAGGGCCTCACCAGAATTACATTTTAATATCGTCTCCCACGGTGCCCTCCCAAGAACTGCATTTTAACCCTTCCCCCAAAGTAACCCCGACCTTGACTTTTAAAACCAAAAGTGCATTTTGCCTGTTTCTGTGCCCGATGTAGATGAAATAGCTCTTTCCTAGGTGGTGGCTCCGACTCAGGACTGTTGTGAGTTTTGTCTCTGTCCCTGTGGAAGCTGTTTGGTCATTGCTGAACGTCACTGCATGGGTCGAGTGGGCCATGATTCATAGAATGGCCTCCCGTGGATGGGCGTTTGGTTCGGGTGATCGGGGCCAGTGTCACTGTGAACACCCCTCTCTCTGTCTTTCGGTGCCTTCATTTCTGTGAGCTGCATACCTAGAAGTGGACTTGCTAGAAACTATACAGTTCCTGGAAGAAAATGCACACACACAGAGCTTCTTGACATTGGCCTTGACAGTGCTTTTCTGGATGTACTGATGCCAGAAGCACGGAACCGCAGGGAAACACAGACAGGTAAGACCGCCTCAACCTGAAAAGCTTCCGTACAGCAAAGGAAGCCATCAGCAAAGTCAAAGGCAGCCCACGGAATGGAAGATAATATTTGCGAACCATATAACTAATAAGAGGTGAATAGCCAAAAATACATAAGGAACTCCTATGACTCCATAGCAATAAAACAAATAACTTGGTTAAAAAATGGGCAAAGGAACTAAGTAGACATTTTTCCAAAGCAGAGACACATTCGGCCAACAGGTAGGTGGAAAGGGGCTCGACATCGCTAATCAGCAGGGAAGTGCAGATCAAAACCACAACGAGAAACCCCCTCACCCGTGTTCGGATGGGTATTATTATTATATATATGTAAAGACAAGTGTTACTGAGAGTTTAGAGAAAAGGGAACCCTTGTGCACTGTTGCCGGAAATGCGAATCGGTGCAGCCACTATGGGAAATAGTATGGGGGTCCCTCAAAAATATCAATAATAGAACCGCCACACGACCCAGCAGTTTCATGTCTGGGTGGACTCCCAGGTACGAAGGAAGTGGAAACAGGATCTCAAAGCGGGATCTGCTCTCCCACATGTTTGCAGCGCCGGCCACGACTGCCAAGATAGGGAAGTGATGGACGTGTCCGTCAGCGGGGGAGGGGCCGAAGGAAACGCAGCGTGTGCCTGGGATGGCACATCCCTCAGCCTTGACGAGGAGAGGTGTCCTGCCATTTGGGACAACATGGCTGGACCTGGAGGACACTGCACTCAGTGAGAGCAGCCAGGCACAGAAGGACAAATACCACAGGATGCCCCGGATGTCAGATTTCTAAAGTGGTCAAGCCCGGAGGAGCAGAGAACAGAATGGCAGTTACCGGGGGCTGAGGGGAGGGAGGGGGGAGCAGGGGCGTCTCCATCGAGGGGTATAAAGTACCAGTCTGCAGGCTGGATAAATCCTAGGGACCTGCAATACAGTGTCTGCAGTCAATGATACCGTATCGTGTACCCAAAAATCTGCTAAGAGGGTTGATCTTATGTTAAAAGTTCCCATCGCTATAGATAGGGTGGGAGGGAATAAAAAGAAGAAAAGGTATACAATTTCTAGTTAAAAATTAGCATTTTGGATATAATCTAATAAAGTCCCTGGGTGACTCTCCGGCTAACCCCAAGCCTCACCAGATATTAAGGCTTCCGTGACAGCAGCCACACGGAACATTCAAGTGCTGCTTTTGGGCTTTGACTGAAACTGCCACAGAGTGTTGGTGATTGTCCTCCTGTTCGCCTCGTTCTTGAGGTCTCTGGGAAGCCTCAAGCTCAAGACCCGCCCCCCAGGGGAGTTTTCGTAGGAACACCCCACCCCCAAATATACACCCCAGGCTGGCTTCATGCCTGTCCCCAGCGCTCCCACTGCCTCCCTGGGGGGCTTTTCTCGGAGGATGTCATGTCAGGACTGTGGAGGATTTGCTTGTAGGACCGATGTCCTCCTGTCCTGGCATTGTCACTGAGACCGTGGAGTGCTCCGCAAGACTGGTTAGGTACCTAATGTGTTACTTCTAATGTGGGGCAGGTCTTAAACCCTGGCCTGGATCTCTGCCCATCTGGTGTGAGGGCCTAAGAAAAATCCTCGGTGACAAGATACCTGTCTGCAGGGCCCTCTAGGTATGGGGAGCAGAAACATCCTTCTTCTGACAGAGGTGAGCCTCTGGGGTTTTATAACCTGCATGGGGAGTGTTCGGTTATCCGTCACAGGAGACAAAACAATTCCTTTCTCTTGACACTTTCCATCTGGCCTTTGGGAAGGTGGGTAAATAGCTCTATTTGCTGGAGCTGCTATTTCTGTCTCAGAAAATAAATTAGTCCTACGCCTGGATGTGTATTTTTCCTCCTTTAGTTCCTGGAGGCCCGGCTCTGGGGAGATTCGGTAGGTGAGCCGTCCCTGGGGTGGTCTCTCAGCCCATGTTAATTCTGGCTTCAGCTTTCACCGCCCAGGTGAGCTTCAGAGAAGCACTGACCTGGGGAGACAAGTTTATGCTCAATAAGGAGCCAAGTGGAGAGTGAGGGGACAGTGAACTTGAGCTTGGGTGGGTTGGGACTTGCTCATGCGCAGATCAGGAAAGTAACCATCAACATCAAGGTGTACTTGTGACTGCCGGCACCTCTGTCTCTGCCATCTCATTGGGTCCCCTGAACAGCTCTGTGAGGTGGGCGCTGGTGCTAGCCTCTCTGCAGAGATGATGAAACTGAGGCACAGAGAGGTTGAGTAACCGGTGTGAAGTCACAGAGCTCAGTCAGTGGTAGAGCTGGGGTGTGAACCCCAAACTAGGGCTCTTGACCACCGGGCTGAAGTTGCCCCACCAATATCTGCTTTGTGCTTTTCCATCTCTTTCCCTCGTTTTTGCAGAAACTTCTTTGGAACCTTAGGCCAAGTTCATTCTTCCTGCAGTGTGGAACCTGGGAGAGTCCATTCCCCAGGAGGGGACCACATGCTGGGTCAGGCCCTCCCATCCTTACAGTCAGTCCTTGCCCTACGCCTGGTATTCACACAGACTTGGCCTTGGTTCATGCCACATGACCTCACTTCATCCCCCAAATGCTCTTGGGGTGAATTCAACCTTCCTGAGCCTCATGAGAGTTTTCTGAAAGCCTCTTGTGCTGAAATCCCTACTGGCCCTTCTGTGGAGCCTCCTAGAACAGGGACTCACTGCTAGGAGCCATTTCCCCTGCAGACGATACTCTAACCAAGAGGTGTGACTATGTCCAGATGAAACAGCAAAGCACTTCCTTTAGTCTGTGGGCTGTAATTTGCTAATCCCTGTTCTAGAATGATCCTTGGCACTTCCTAGCCACTCAGTCAAAATCTATGGAATCTATGGAATGACCACTGCCAAAATGAACTCCAGAAGAATAGTCCTACTTATCTCTGTAGTTCGAATTCCTGACCCATAAAATGAACTCAATGTGCTTTTTTTTTTTTTTAAGATTTTATTTATTTATTTTTAGAGAGGGAAGGTAGAGGGGGAGAGAGAGAGAGAAAAACATCAATGTGTGGTTGCTGGGGGACCTGGCCTGCAACCTAGGCATGTGCCCTGACTGGGAATCGAACCTGCGATGCCTGGTTCGCAGCCCGCGCTCAATCCACTGAGCTACGCCAGCCAGGGCTCAATGTGCTTTTTAATAAAGGCATGTATAAATGATGAGTATGCACATGTTAATGAATACATAGAGATGAAATGAATGAGTGAGTAGTGCTGTGTGCCCTAGATTCTTTAACGTGTTTATCATAATAGCACCCACTTAAAGTCTAAGAAAATGTACTTTGTTCCAGTTATCTTTGCTGTGTAACAAAGTATCCTAAGACTTAGTGGCAAAAAGATAAGCACTGTATTACGTCACCGATTCTGTGAGTCAGGACTGGGACAGAGGACAAGGAAGATATCTTATCTGCGCTCTAAGGTGGCTGAGGTCTTCGCCGGGAAGAGTTTAAGGGCCAGGAGTGACTCCACAGCTGGCATGTTAGGAAGTACCTTTGCTCAGCATCTGTATTTGCCCTCCCCACATGGCCTGGGCTTCCTCACACTATGGTGCTCAGGGGTAGCTGGGCTTCTTACCTGGCGTTCAGGGTTCTACCACATGTGTCTCAATGGACAAGGTAGAAGCTCTGGTGCTTCTTACAACCTAACGTTGAGAATCACAGCGTTTGGCTTCTGCCATTCTCTGTTGGACTCTGTTGGTCAAAAACAGTCATAGCTTTCCGAGGTTCAAGGTGGGAGATAGCCCAAGCCCCGCCCCACCACCACTTCTGGGCGGGACGGTAGCAGGACCACACTGCAGAAGAGCATGTGGGATGGGAAGCATTGTCACAGTCGTCTTTGAAAGGGTCACCTACCCCATAACTTAAACCAAATGCACAGTCCCGGGGGCAATTTCTAGCTTTGGGGAAAGAGATGTCTCATCACTCCTGAAATCAGATCTTAAGACTGCCTCCTGGAGTGTGTACCTCGACTCTGCCCAGTGTGAGCCTTCCACCCGCATCATGACTGAGTGTGAGATGCCAGAGACGTCCTCGTCCTAACCCCGGGAACATGTGGCACATCACCTTCTGTGGCAGAAGGGGCTTTGTGGGTGTGATGACCTTGGGATGGGGGGACTCTGAGAGGGAGGTGGGAGCATCAGAGTCCGAGAGGACGTGTGACGTCAGAAGCAGGTTTGAAGATCTCTCCTTAACGACGACGCATTTGACTTTGAAGACGGAGGAAGGGCCACAAGCCGAGGACTGTGAGTGGTCTCAAGAAGCTGGAACAGGCACGAAGCGGATTCTCCTCTGGAGCCGCCAGAAGGAGCCCAGTTCTTCTGACACGTCGCGTCTGGTCCAGTAAACCCGTGTCAGACTTCCGACTCCCAGAGCTGAAGAGTCACGATGCTGTATTGTTTTAAGCTCTTTTGTGGCTTTTTTTTTTAACAGCAGCCAGAAGACTCAGACTTTCTCCGCGCCGGTGCCCTCCAAACTCGGAAAACTGCAGGCTGACTGCAGACTGGTGCCTCCTTCCGGGGCAGTCTGAGCCTGGACACTGGTTGTGATGGATTCTAAAGCTTTACCCCCCAAACTCTTGCTGTTCAAGAAATAACATGAACTGTGGGACACTATCCATTGGGGACCTCAAAGTTTCCTCCCGGTGCTTTGTCACGGAACTGCCTCACAGCCCTGTCACTCGCATGTGGCCCCCAGACCGGCAGCCGCAGTCCTCACGACAAAGCAGCAGGTGAGAGGCAGACTCTCCAGCCCGCAGAGTCAGAACCCACGTTTCCGCCAGGTCCGCGGGAGACTCGTGTGCACGTCTGAGTCTGAGAGGCATGTTAGAGATCTTGCTGCGCTGGCTTGTTTCCCCAGAAGTCCTCGAGCGAGCGTGAAAACGGCTGTTTCCTTTCGAAAATAAAGTGGAGGGGACCCTGACTGTGAGCGAGCAAGCAGCAGCAGCACTGGCATCCCCTGCTACTGGTGCTGGGGGCCTGGTGCATGATGCACATGGCGTTTGTCACCGTCACTTGATGCTGTTTCCAGGCTGAGCAGAACACAGACAGACACCTGCGTGTTTTCTCCAGCCAGTATGCACAATGGAAAGTTCGTGGTGTTCCAGGAAAGGGGCCAGGGGTTTCACCCCGCTGAGAAGCTGGGCTCCCTCGGAAGGGCAGACGAATGAAAGAATCCTCGCGTTTTCTTCAGGAGGGTCAGCATTTCATTTCTGTCGGATGTCGCCTGGGTACACTGTGGACTCGCAGAAGCCGTTGGTGTTTTTTGGAAGAGCCATGCCCTGCGGGCCGTTTCGGAGTCCTCTCTCGGCAAAGCCTGACAAAGACCACGCTTCTCAGCCGTCACAGCCCCAGGAGCATGCAGGCAGGGCAGCAGAGACATGCTTCGGGGAGAGAAAGGAGGCAGCCGGGTGACTTTTCAGACCTGCATGCTTTGTGGGTAACCTGCGCGAGGTTCTGCTTCGGTTCCAGCTGTGAGGGGGTCTCCCTTTCAGAAATGAGTTCAGGCTGAGAACGGTGCCAAAGAACTGGAAAGGAATCCTTGAGGAGGAGAAGGCGCCAGCACCAGCAAGAGGGAGAATACTCCTTCTGTTTAGGGAGGGACATGGCTCTCGTTTTCCATCCTCACACCTCCACCGGTGACTTGGCGGGGAAGCGGGAGATTGGGTACTGACGGCGTGGAACCAGAGGGAGCGTCTTCCCGGAAAAGGGGTGCAGACAGGGGACGGCCCGATTTTTCTCGTTCTCTCTGAGTGGGTTAGGACCCTGCAGGGACTGTTACTGCGCATGGTCTGTAGGTGTTCAGAGCAGTGGGGAAGGGTGGTTCGACTCTGAATTATTTAAAGTAACAGATTGTTGTTCAGTGCTGTGCTGCTGACAATCAGGATAGGATTTTATCGAATCGACGCGGCAGCCCGCCCAAACCAACCTACCACGAAGCTTGGTATGTAAATACGCAAACGTTTCACGATGCCTACGTTACAGATAGGTTCGAAGGTACAGGTGAGGGGCTGGCAGCCTGAGACCCTCTCTGTCGGGTGCCACGCTGAGTTGCACCGACTCTCCCCCACGGTCCTCAGCACATCCTTACAGTGTGTGTGCGGTTTCTCCCCAATTTCACTGACGAACCGAACTGACATGAACTGAAGCTCATTTCCCTGGGGTTGTAGGAGCAAGGAAGCATGGTGTTGGGATTCGAAGGCACACCTGTGACTCGGGTTTTCTTCTTTCTGTAGTTCCTCGTACTGATTTCCCACTGCCAGTCCTTGGGTTGAAGTTGTTGGCCCATTTTACAGATAAAGAAACGGGATTGGTGAGGGAGCCACTGAGCATTTAAACAGCAGAGCGGGGCTTCAAATCGAGAACCGTCTGACTCAGCGGGTGAGAACCGCCCACAGGAGAGACTCTCTGGGTGATGGAAGGGGAGTCACGTGTCTTGTCTCTGATGAGGGTTACTCACACACGCGCACATGCGACGGAATCCAGAGCTCTGCACATGCCACGTGCACACGACTACATGTGCAAACCAAGTAAGAAGTCTGAGTGAGGTCTGCTCCTGAGTCACTCAGCTCTGCAGCCAGGTTCCTGTCCCCAATGACACACGCCATGGCTGTGTGCGGCGGCGTCTTTGGAGGAAGCTGGGTGCCAAGTACAAGCAGCTCTCCGTATGTTTTGCAGCCTCTGATGGGTCTTACTAAAGAAGAAATCGTCTTCAAATTCTGTAATGTTTCTCGAATGGAGAAATGGAATCTGTTCCCTCCTGTGAATCTGGGAAGGATTTGGTTGGTGGGTAGAATACAGGGAGAGTGATGCTGGGCCGAGTTCAGGCTCAAGTTCAAGAACATGGAGGCCTCGCTCCCCAGACCCTGCTACAGAATCTCTTGGAGCCCCGAGCCACTGTGCTTGATCTCTGACTCTCAGGGACTGGCACACGGAGAGGCCCTGTCCAGGCATTTCGAGCGACAGTACCCGCTGGAACCGGCCTTCCGTCCTCTCCTGCCAACTGACCCGTCACAGAAAAGTGACACTCACCTGGACCCTCCAGACCAACCCACTGTCCACTGGCTGACACTGAGTGACTTCCATCGACACCACGCTGTGCAGAGGAAGCACTCAGCCGAGCCCTACTCAAGTTCTTGGCCAGCAGACTCCTGACACGTAAGGAGATGTGGTGATTTGAAGCCTCTAAGTTGTGGGCAGTTTGCAACAGAGCAGTAAGTAACAAAAACAGACCTTCCATGATCTGATCAAGGCAGAGCTGACGGAGGTGGCTGGATATGTAGAATTAGGTGATATGACAAAGCAGGCCTATTCCTTCTCTCTTTTGGTCTTAATAAGACTGGCTTCACCTTGAACATCACCTCCTCCAGGAAGCCTTCCCTGATGCTACAGACTGGATCAGATGCCTTCTTCCTGCCCCTTCCTTTCTCCTCCTGGTAGGCAGGCATCAGAAGATTCTTTCTGTGCCTTGTTTATTTCTCTCTGCCACCAGACAGAAACTCCCTGAGGTCAAGGACAAACAGTGATCACTGTAACCCCTCACTACTCCCCTCTGCCTAGTGCAGTTTTCAATGGGCCTCCTACAGTTCCTTCTTTCTCTGGGGCTGTGGGGCAGGTGACAAGGACCTAAGTGCGTCTCTAGTATGTCTGATACCAGCTGTTTCTCCGGGATTCCCAAGATCCTAGGTCCGCAGATTCGTCTGCTGGGCAACAGCTCAGGAGCAGCAGTGGCTGGGAGGGCAGGCAGGCTGGCGGGGTGCCTGCCAGTCCCACACCACACTGGCGTCACCCCCATCTGCTCACCTTCCTGCTCAGCTGGCTGCTTCGGCCAGAGGAGGGCCATCGCCGGGGCTCCTGCCTCCCAGACCCTTTCTGGGGGAGCTCTGGGCTGCCTCCCTGGGTTCGTCTCCACGGCCTCCCCTGTGCTTGTTTAGACCCCTCCAGGAGAGGGGGTGGCCTGGCTCCTCCTGGGCGGCCCTTGAAAACTGCCATCACAATGACACAACAAATATTTACTGAGCATTACCCTCCAGCGTTGGTTGGCAGTGGGTGGATGGCGGTGAGGCTCTGGGCTGGGCAAGGCGTCAACCCCCTGGGAGTTGAATATCTCAGTGGGGTTTTTATCAGGTAGAAGCTGAGAGGTGACAGGGAGAACAGCAGCCCCCTGGCCCACTCTGAGGAGGGGCAGCAGTGGACTGAAGCCGGCTCTCACGGGCTTGCAGGAGCCAACGAGGAGCATTCAGAGACGCTGTGAACTTGTTAAATCAGCAGTGACTGGCGGTTGACCGCAGTGGGAATATATACATCAGGGTAATTCTCACACGGTAGGACCCAGCTCCCTTGCACTGGCCAGTTGTTCGGCGCCCCACTGGAAAATTCTGAGCCTGTTGCCCTTTCTGGAAACTGGAGACGTCTATCTGTCCTTATCTTGTGAGATTTCACAGTATTGACACAGGGTTGGCGCCTCGTGGGTGCCCGGGAACTATTAGCTCCCTCTCAGCCCTTCTCCGTGAACTAATATTGAAAGTCCGCAGCTGGTCTGGTTTCCCTTTGGATTTATGGGTTGATGAATAAACATCACTGAGTAGGGAAGAGTATACTTTTCAGGGTGGAGCACAGGACAGGTTCCCAGGGGAGTGGCGTTAGTTTGGAATATTCCTGAAGTTTTCCAGGATCTTCTTTTCCCCTCCCCACCTCAGTATTGATTGGCAGGGACGATAAGGTCAGGCAGAGGTTGATGGGGTCAACCTGGGAGGGTCTGGGTAGTTTTCTAAGTTGCCCAGTTTGGGACAAGCCTGCAAACGATTCATGGCATTCACAATACTTCTTTGATTTTTCATCTCTTCATTTGTTCACTCATTCATTCAAAAATACATTTAGCCCTGGCCAGAGTGGCTCAGCTGGTTGGGCGTTGGCCCTTAAATCAAAAGGTCTGAAGTTTAGTTCCTGGTAAGGGCACATGCCTGGGTGGTGGGTTCAGGCCTGGTCAGGGTGCGTGCGAGAGGCAAGAAATCACTGTTTCTCTCTCATATCAATGTTTCTCTCCTTCTCTCTCCCTCCCTGCCCTTCTCTCTAAAATCAATCAATTAAAGAAATAATACAAATTTAAAAATACGGCCATTGGGCATCACAACAGGAGCTGGACTCTGGGTATGCAGCTGAGCATGGATGTTTTCCCCGCCTCGTGGAGCTTCCCAGGTTAATGGTGACATCATGGAAAGTGCCTTCCAAGTGCATGGGTATGATTTAAGGGACACGCAGGTGGTCGACCACTGTGTGGGCCTGTGAGGTGGCATGGGGGGACAATTTTAGCTGGAAGGTTGGAGAAAGGCTTTTTTTTTTTTACTTTTTTTTTTTATTTAAATGAATGTTCAAGTACAGTTTTCTCCCCCTTACTCCCATTCAAGGAGGAAGGCTTTTCTAAAGAAGTGACGGATAGGCGAAGATCTGAGGGGAAATCATACTTTGTCAGCCTGGATGAGCAACATGCGGACGGACTCCAGGACGGCCCCCGTGGTCCCTGCCTCCTGGCGTCCAGGCCCCCTGCCATCCTCTCCCTTGTGTGTGCACAGGACGCGTGACTTGCTCTGACTAGTAGAATGAGGCAGAGGTGACGTGATGTCACTTTTGTTATTTCAGCACAGCAGTCCCCTTGTCTTCGGGAGATAATTTCCAAGACCCCCCGTCGAAGCCCGACACCGTGGATGGCACCAAGCCCTGTAGACACTGTGTACATTGCTACACATGCACTTTTTAAAGGGAGGGCTTTTCGGCTTCTCTTTGGCGTGAACCAATTTCCAACGTCACTACCCTTGTGTCATTAACTCCATGAAGGGTTACGTGAACACAAGCATGGCGGTCCATCTGATAACCAAGGTGGCTGCTCAGTGACAGCAGGAGGGAGCGTCTATAATGTGGAGACCCTGGACAAAGGGAGGAATCCCAGCCAGGTGACACGGAGCGGGACAGTGGGAGATTTTGTCATGTCGCTCAGCTCATAGCCTTGCGAGACACCCAAAGCAGAGGACCCACTAAGGCAGGCCCTGACTCTCCACCCACAGAGACTGTTGAGATAGTAAGTGCATTTTGTTTTAAGCCACTAAGTTCGTGGTCATTTGTTGTGCAGCACAGCTAACGGATACAAAGAGGGAGCAGGAGCTGATTCCAGGCAGAGAGAACCCTATATGTGAACAGGGTGCAGAGCTTCAGCACCAGAGGAGAGACAAGCAGGCCAGTGGGGCTGGCACAGACCCGAGAGCAGGGGGTGCTGGGAAGCGAGGCGGGAAGATGAGCCCAGGCCTCCTCCTGCAGGCCCAGGGACTGTGGGGCAGATCTGGTTCTTATCCTGGAGACTCCGTTGGGGGGGGGAGGGGGGTCAGTGAAAGTTCCGAAACAGCGAGCTTGATAAAATTTGCTTTCCAAAATTCCTAGGCAGATATGGATGGTTAGGTGGCATGCTGTGGTAGTCCAGACCAGGAGCTGATGGCTGATGTGTGAAGAAGTGAACACTTTCAAGGAATATTTCGGAGGCAGGACGGGCCGAATCTGATGATGGGGTGGATGCAGAGAGAGGGTGATGTGGGCTCATCTGCTGAAATGGAGGAGGAGTTTGCAGTTTGAGTCTTGGAGGGAATGAGAACATTCTGCGCCCATCTGGGGAGCTCAAAGACTGCGGTGGAAATGGGTCTTTTGATCCCAGCTTCTGTCTGGGTGGCTGTGACCTCCCTCAGGCAGGACAGTTTGGGATCTGCCTAGCTACTGAGCGCAATTAACACTGTATAAAGATTTCATTAGCATGTGGAGGAGGCCTGGCTGCAGAATAAATCTCCATGTCATTTGCTAATGCTAATTATTTCAGCTGAAAACAATGTATGGTGATCAGAGGAAGGCTCTTCATCTCCCTGGGGAGCTGAGCCAGCACTCCCCCAAATAAATCCAAATAATACGGATTTACTTTGAATGTACGAAGTCCCCTATCCTCACAGGGCAGGTTTACTGGGGGTGAATTATTGCGAGAAGCATGGGCAGCCATGAAGCGGGCTTGATGTACTTACAGAGATGGGACATTACCTCATGTTCCCTTCCTTTACATGTTCACACCATTTTTTTTCTTCTCCGAGTTGCTTGATTTTTCTGTGCTGTGGTGTGCTCCCGTGCGAAGGCCGGCAGTGTGCACTTCAACCCCAGCAGTTCCAGCTCACATCTCGATGGAGCCAAGATAGCTTTTCCCGCTAGAATGTAAGTCCCGTGAAGGCAGGGGTATGTTTACATTTCTCACCGCTGTTTCCCCAGTGCCACAGAAGACGGCCTGGCTCCACCAGTATTTGCCAAGTAAATAAGTGACAGAACGTGTGGGCAGCACATGGCGTCTGGAAAGCCCTCGGAAGTTGGCAGCCGTCTTCTCTCTTCCTGGTTCTTCCTTCTCTGCTCTGTGCCCCTTCCTCTGTCACCCCCCTTCTCCGTTTTCTTCTCTTGCATTTGGGAAAAAGGAAGGCAGTGAGAAGCATCTCTTACCACTGGCTATCTGGCTTTGTTCTTGGCCTCCCCAGTCTATGCGTGATCGTGGTGATTTCTGTTTACGAAATCGGAGGGTTGTCTTGCTGGGAGAGGACTGGTTAAAGCCCAGCAGTAGAAATCGGTGCTGTGGGGTCCCAGTGCAGTTCTTCCTCTGCCAGGATAGTTATATTTTGGGAGGTGGTCGGTGAGTGTCACAGCTGTTCTTTGGTTTAGATGGCATTTGCTCAGCTCAGGGAAAATGAAAAGCTGTCCTGAGAATTGAGAGGGTGATCAGGTTAGACTTTAATTCATCAGTTTGCAGAAGGAATACTCATCCTTCAAGTATCCATCCATCCATCCATCCATCCATCTGTGTGATCATCCATCCATTCATCTAACCATCCGTCATCCATCCATCCATCCATGTGACCATCTGTCCACCAACCCACCTACCCACCCACTCTCTCAGCTACTCACTCTCTCACTAGTCCATTCATTTTTCCATTTAAGAAATACTTATTGAGCATCAGCTTTGTGCTCAACCTTATGCTAGAAAGTAGGAGTACCACGGTGACCAGAGTGGATACAGGCTCTGCTCCAAAGGAGCTGACAGTCTAGTGCAGGTGGTCACAGGCTGTCAGGGAGCAGGGAATGTTGCAGGAAAAAGACAGACAGCTCATCTTCTGCTGTTCGATCATACTCAGTAGCGAGTGAAATGCTATCTTTATTGTACAGGTAGGGTCCAGGGGCCACAAGAACTTCCATGATAAAGTCTTGGACTTCAAGAGGAGTTTCTACTTGAGTAGGCTTTTCTGGGACCCCTCTTCAATCTGGAGGGGTCTTCTCTGCATTTGGGGGCATTTCTGGGTGGGATTTAAAAAGCACCTACCAGGAGGGGGCGTAACAATGAGTTTTTTAAGGCCATGGGGTGAAACACCATCACTGAATATTAATCAGTAAAGAGTGATTGTGTCCCTACTGTGTGTAAGCCCTGTGCACTGTGGTCTGTGGGAGAGTAGCAGGCATACCTGGGGTACCCACCCAGCCCATATGTCATCGTCCCAGCCTTTCCGAAGCAGCAAGTTGAAGCAGCATGCTTGTGGCCCCTGTCCTTTTCTGATTGGACCAAGAATAGTCTATAGACATGGTCAACCCAATAGTTTGAGAAATTAATCCAAGAGGCATGAGACTCAGGACAGAGAGACTCTAAGGTCACACAAGGCTGGGACAGAGCCCCATGATGGCAGCAGGCAGCCAGGGAAGAGAAATCAAGGTGACACACAGTACATGTGAGCCAAGGCATGCTCCAAGAAAGAGACCGAAGCTCTCACAGGACTGGGCTCTATTGCTCGAAATTGGGTCTGTTGAGATTCTCCTGATTTTTGTGGTACATTCCCCTTTGCTTGGGCTAACTCATCTGGGTGTCTGCTTCCTACAACCTAATGAAAGATGGCTAAGATGGGAGAAGTGATTTAAAGAGTGTCCTGAGACAGCATCCTACCCTCAAAGAGCTTTACTGTGTAACAATAGTATCAGCACTCACAGCAGCAATAACTAGTGTTCACTGAGCTCATGCTCGCACCGGGCCCCTTGCGTTGCTATATGTGGACCTCACAGCCCTCTAAGTGTAGTGTTATCACTGCCATTGTATTGAAAAGGGAACGTGGGCTTCTGGTGACTCAGTTACTTGGCTGCAGCCACAAGGCTGGTAAATGTCGGAGTCCAGTGTGGCTGTGGGTAACTTGTGCCAGAGCTCTCTCTTTTAACCAATATGCTTGCTGACCGTTTGGAGAAAAGAGAACAGCGGGGTCAGAGAGTATGGCGTGAGTGGCAAATGAATGAGAGTCACTCTATTATCAGAGAAGAGAAAAGGTTACTGTGGGTTGGCGAAAGCAAAGAAAGACCAAGACACTGAGTTTTGGAGATCGAGGGGGGCTGCCTCTGTGGATGCACGCAAGGTCATTTCACAGCAATTGATCTGGATTTGAAACGCTTATTGATGGATCAGGCCGAAATTGACAGCCTTTAAAAAGGGAAACCTTGGGCCAGAGGCACCAGGAATCCTAAAAATGCCCATATTGTCTAGCTGATTAGTTTCACATTGGGGAATATTTCACACCTGAAATGCACACATAGGTCCTGAAGCCTAATTTATAGTAGCAAAGAATTTGAGGCAACCTAAATGTCCATCATGGGGGACTCATTCACGTAGATAGCAACCACGTAACAACAGGGCACCTGGTCGTTAAGCTGTCACCTCTCGGCTTCACTTTCATGTTTCCGGGCTGGGCTTTGTGATGTTGAGTCTGCAATGTGATAACCACTTTCCTGAGAAAGGGGGCCTGCAGGCAGGCGGGTGTCAGAGACCACTGGAAGGTTGGTGCAGGCAGAACAGACTCCCTCCTTCCTGTCGCTTGCTGTCATCAACAAGGTCACCGAGGCAGCAGAGATTAATTTTAGTAGCAGCTCCAGCATCCATGTTGCAATTTTTCTATTCAGGCCCAGCCTTTCTGTGCACCCTAAAAAACACCGGTGCTAGCAGGTAGTACCCCTCCTCAGAAGTCTGGGTGTCAGCTCTGCCAGGGCCTCCTTCAAGCTTCCAAACTGTGATTGATGGGTAACCGCAGAACATGATTTAAATGGCGGAGGAGAGAAGGCGGTGAGGGAGTAAGTTTGGGGGTGATGGCCTGTGAGCTAGTGGCTTTCCAGAGATGGCACAGATAACCTGATGTACGACAGTCCCCTCTGCTCAACAAGTCTTTGTGCTACATTCTCTCTGTTACAATAAATGTCTCCAGCCAGGATCCTGAGGATGGAGACAGCTTCCCAAAAGGCAAATAACCTGTGGCCATGTTTACTTTCTAATCTGAAATGAGTAAAAAACAGGAAGTAAAACTGTAAGAACAATATGATCGAAACTCTTTTTTTCTTAGCTACCTATCTTTTCTGTCATCTTTTTCATTACATGTTTTTAAAAATTAAAAAATATTGAGATATCGCCCTGGCTGGTGTAGCTCAGTGGATGGAGTGTGGGCTGCAAACCAAAGGGTCGTCGGTTTGATTCCCAGTCAGGGCACATGCCTGGGCTGTGGGCCAGGTCCCTAGTGGGGGCGTGTGAGAGGCAACCACACATGATGTCTCTCTTCCTCTCTTTCTCCTTCCCTTCCCCTCTCTCTAAAAATAAATTAAATTAAAAAAAAATATCGAGATATAATTTCACATAACATTTTTGTTGGTTTCAGGTGTCCCGCCTGATGATTTGATGTTTGTATATATATTGCCAAATGACCACCTCAGTGAGTCTAGTTAACATCCACCACCACCACACATGGTTACTACTGTTTTTTTCTTGTGATTCGTTCTTAAGATCTACCCTCTCAGTAACTGTCAAGTCGGATGGTTAACTCCAGTCACCGTGCTGCCCATGATGTCCCCAGGGCTTCGTACCTCTGGACCCCCTTCACCCATTTTGCCCACCCCATCCCCACCTGTGGCCATGACCAGCCGTATCAGTGTGTACCTTATTTCTAATATTTAGGGGAGGAAGAATGGAAACAAAGGAAAGGCCAACATGCACATCCGTGCTGTAGAGAGCCCACAAGGCCCTGCTTGGCTGAATCCTTTCCCTGCTGTGTCTTCTCATGAGAAGCCAGCATGTCTGGCTTGGGATACGTCCGAATTTTCCCTGCTGGTCTGTTTTCCACCCTTGCCTGCCCTCTTTGGAGACGCGGTGGGGTCCTGGGTGCTGTGCCCCCCATCCAGGGCATGTAGGCAGGCTTCCTTTGATGTGGGCACAGCCAGGGAAGGAATCACTTTAGGAGGACAGCCTGACCCATTGCGGGTCCCATTTCTATGGCAATGAGGCTGCAAGGGTTCAGCGGCTCATTTTGTGTTGGGCTGTGGTGGCCGCTGATCACAGGCAGCTCTGCGTCTCTTTGCTCTTCCCTAGAAAGGTCTCTGTTTATTTGTTGGCAAGATTTATTTACTTTTTTCCTTTCTGGACTCAATGCCTCCTCCTCTGTTTTCACTTCACCCTTGAGAAAGTAAAAATCTTTGTTGCATCTGCGGGTGAGGTTTGCTCTCTGGGGCACTGCAGAGAGGAAAGGGCAGCTTATAGAATGGGCTCAGGAAGGGAAGGATGGGCAACAGGTCCCAAGGTTGCCCTCCGCCCCGCCAGGGGTGACTGGGAAGCAGAAGGCACAGATCTGGGCCCCGAGGGTGACTGGGGAGGGGAAGGAAAGAGCAGTGGAAAGAGGTGAAAGTCCTTGGCAGGGGTGGGGGTGAGGGGCAGGGAGGTGAGACAGGCAGGAGGCTCCAGGGGCCGATTCCTTAGAAGGTGCACGGCACCCAAGATGGCTAGGTGGCCCCTCCGCTTGCCCTCAGCACGGATTCAGTGATTGGCCACGCTGTCTGCTTCTTGCTCTCCTAAAGCCTGGTCTGCACGCTTAGCTGCTGGGGAGGCTGAAGCAGCCCTCGGGCTTTGGTGAGCCCCTCCGAGGAAACCCCCGCATGGCCCAGGCAGCAAGAGCATGTCAGCTTCTCGGTCTACGTCTGTCCTGCCCACGCAAACCACGTGTGGCCATCCAAATTAACTAAAATGAAATCAAATCGAAAACGCTGTCTGTCCTTCCTCGGGCTTTTCTGCTCAGTTTTTCTCTAAACCTGTAATTGTTCCAGAAAAATACAGTCTGTGAATTTAAAAAAGCAAAGTTTATCAGTTGCCCACATCACACGTCGCGTGCCCAGCAGCCACGTGGGGCCGGCGGGTACCGTGTTGGACAGCATGGACATCAGGTGTTTCGTCATCACAGCAAGTCCTGTAGGACAGCTCTGACGGAGGTAAGAGTGCTGTCTCTCTGGGCCACTCCGTACACATTTCAAAAAGGAAAGGAAACCAGATCCTTTTAGCTATTCGTTCTTTCATTCATTCACTCATTCAACAAATATTTACCCCTTGCCAGGTGTTGTTTTGGAAGCTTAGGATTCCCTTGGACAGGCCTTTCCTGCCCTTGCAAAGCTTGCATGCTAGTGTCTGGGAGTCAGTGTTCTACAAAGGCAAGTAGAATATGGCTACGGGGAAAAATGAAGCGGGTTAAGGGGGAGGGAGAGTTCTGGGTGCTGGGGAAATGGAGGGTTCTGTTTTTTAAAAGCTGTAGTCCTAGAAGGCTCACCAAGAAGGTAACAAAAGAAGGGAATGGGGGAGCAAGCTCTGCAGATTTCCAGAGATTTCTGCAGGGTATTCCAAGCAGAGGAAACCACCACGCGAAGTCCCCGAGGTGGGACCGTGCCAGACAGCCTCGAGCAGAGAGTGACCTGATCCAGATTTGGTTTTCGGAGGGCCCCTCTGGCTGCTGAGTGGAGAGTGAACCAGAGGGGAGAGAAGAGAGGTCAGCAAGGGGCCTGTGGTCGCGTCGCAGGCGAGGTGACGGTGGCTTGGACCAAGGAAGTAGCAGTTGGAGAGGTGATACGTTGTCGGTTTCCAGAGAGCTTTTGACAGAACAGCAGGTAGGGTTTCCTGCTGCACTGATTCGGGGTCCGAAGGGAGAGATGGGTCCAGGGTGACACGAGGGTTTGGGAAGCCGGGAAGGTGGAGTTCGCATTTACAGAGACAGGGAGGAGGGACAGACAGGTTCCGAGGGCGGGCTGACCAGGAGTTCAGCTGTGGGCGTGAGTTTGGGATGCCTGGTAAATATCCAAGGGGTGTCCTCAGGAGCACAGGTGCATATACAAGTACGTTTACTCAACAGATACCTGCTGGGACTCAGTCGTCTGGGGTGTGAGAGGCTGGCACACGACTCACTCTCATTTCCAGCTTTCTTCGCTGGTCCATTAAAACAAAACCGAAAGGCCAGATCTGGTTCCCCTTGTTTTTGTACCAGCTCGCAGATCTCAAGTCCACACTAAGTAGCATCTCCCGCTGACGGGCTTAACCCCTTGATTTACCCTCCCCCACCCCCACACCCCCAGTTCACCCAGTTCACCCAGCTCACAGCAAGACACTGAGGGGCACTAGGAGTATAAATTGCTGGCCCAGCCCTTGAGAAGCCGGCACCTAGTAGGAGTCACTCAGGCACAGAACAAAGCTGGTAGGTTTTGGACCCATCAGACCTGATTCCCAACACTGGCTCCAATCCTCCCCGGCACCTTGGCGTGGGGCCAGGCCCTTAACGTCTCCGAACCTGTTCATCTGTATAATGGAACGCCCGAGATCTGCCTCTTCGGGGCTGTCAGCGGGATTAGGGAAGATGTGTCTAAATCCGCCAGCCTAGTGCCTGACACACAGAAGTGCTTATTATCAAATGGCGGTGAGGATTAACTTTACTGTTAGCAAATGAAACAGACGTGTAATAGGACGGCTCGTAATGTGTGGTGTTAGGTGCTTTCAAACACAGACCTGGAGCAAGTGACGAGGGACGGGGCAGCGTCACGGGCTTTGGAGATCGAGGTTGGCTTTAAGCCCAGGGCCCCCACCGTTGCTCTGGGTTTGCCCTGCGCAGGCGCTTTAATGTCCCAGGGCCGTGGTTTCCCGGTCTGTAAAGTGGGTGCAGTGACCCAGAAGTACCCGCTCACAAGTGTGTTGTGAATTTAAAGGGGGTGTGATATGCACGGAGGGCTGAGCGCACGTCTTGGCTCATAGGAATGGCTCAGTAAACGTCCACTGCTGCTGTTTCCATGGGAACATGGGAAGCCTGCTAGAGGAAAGAGTGGATCGGAGTTAACGTGTGCAAGTCGGAAATTGGGGAAAGAAGAAACAAAGCCCTTTTCTGGGCGTAAGGGAGGCAGCCCAAGTTGTCCTACTGTCGCCCCGTCTGGTGTTGACAAATGTCTTTGATGTTCCCAGAGAGGCCCCTGAGGCTCTGCAAGATTTTAAACTCTCAAAGAAATCTTCCAAGTGTCTGCTTTGACCCAAATGGGAGAACAATGGACAGATTCTGAAGTACCAAAGGGGAAGGTGTTTTTCGGGCTGTGTTTTCATCAAGGGACATTTAAACAAACCAGAGCTCCTGGAGCCCACAGGAGCTTGGACGCCTTCCTAGGTGTCAACTCCAGGCCCTCCCTGAATGGTGGGTGCTGGTCTTTGACCCAACCAGGGCGGTGTAACCAGTTCATCGGCATTGTTCTCCAGAGCTGGCTCGTCGTCCAGAACTTTCACTGGCGATGCAGTCACTGGTTTCTCGTGCTACCTGCAAGCTTGGCTGCTGGCCTGACCTACTTCACGTCCACACAGGCCCAGAGCCTCCCTGCTCACAGAGGTGAAGGGCAAGGGAGTGGTTCGCCTCCCCTTGCCACGGTGTGCTTCAAGCGCCTAATGCGCACAGTGGGGATAACTCCCTGGAGAGTGGAGCCGTCAAGGGGGGCCTCGCTCTGCGGGCCTCGGTGCACAGATGGCGTCTTGTTGGTCCGTCTCACTGGCACAGCTGGTCCTGCTCAGCCAGGTGAGACGGCGCGAAGGGCACGGGCCTTGCCGTCAACAATCAGGCCGGCCGGGCTAGGAACCCTGGGTCCCGCACTTGCCCACTGTAACCAGGTTGTCCAAGTCTCTATCCTCTTTACCTCCTGTCTTGCAGAAGGAGCTGTAAGTGAATAATGTCTATAAATAGTATCATCCACGTCGAAGGCCGCTGTAAGAACTGAATGCAATAACATACGCCCCAAGCCTGTTCAGAAACTATGATTCACGAATATTTGCTGACACAGGCAGGCTCTGTTCTAAGCACTCCACAGTCACCAGCTTCTGTCGTTTTCCTACCTAACCACTGGGAGAGGTAGGAACTCTTCACTGTACAAATGTGGGAACAGAGAGGGAAGGCCACTTTCCCAGGGTTGCACAGGAAGTAGTAGAACGACCATGCACTTGATGCCTGACTCCAGATCCTTGTGTGTTTGGCCACAAGGTGATACTCCCTCTGATTACCTGAGCGCTGTTTCTACGATATTACCCCAGTGCTCAGTGGGTGCCTGAGAGCTGTTGGGATCCCACTGGGAATCCAGAAATACCCGCCAGCCCGACTGTTTCCCACCATGGAGAACAGTGGCCAGTCTCAGGCTGTTGGGATTGGAACAATTCCATGCACTTATTTATCATGAGACACAACGAAATTCTGCTCGTCAGCCTCTGTCCACACCCTCCCCCCACCCCCGTATCTCTTTCTCTTTCTCTCTGTTACTCCCACGGGGCCTCTTAGTAGCTTATTTGGAGCGAACACCATCCGGAAAAAAACTTTAGCTAAGAAAAACAGGAATCAAGATGTCAGGACAGGTTGCCGACAGGACCTTTGATCCGGCCAGAAATAAATATCAGAGAAGCTGTCGAGAGCTCTCTTGCCCGATTTCCATCTACAGCAGCAGAGCTGGGCCTCCATCAGGGAGCCCCTCTGTGCCCCCAGGACTGGAGAGGACTGAAGTGTGACCTCACCATCCTTTGCAGTGGGAAGCCGGTGGCTGTAGCTTTTTCCTCAAGCGAGTGCCTGCCCTGAGTCCTGAGGGCAGGTCACGGAGACAGCATCCCTCCTTCAATGCAGCATTGTTCACCGTAGCAGGGGTCTCTGGGAGCCTGCGGAGGGAAGTGTGGATAAAGCAATGGGGGCATTCATCCTTACAAAAGGAGATCCCACCCCTCGTGACAACGTGCATGAACTTGGAGGAAGCTATGCTAAGTGAAATAAGCCAGACCCACAAAGACAAACACCGCATGATCTCACTAATATGCGGAATCTAAAAAAAAAATCAAGTCCATAGAGACACAGAGTAGAACGTTGGTTACCGGGGGGGAGGGGATGGGGAGATGATGGTCAGAGCACTGAGTTGCAGTCACGTAGGATGAGAAGGCCTGCAGAGCTCACGCACACGCGGGAGGGTGGCTGGGGTGGGTGCTGCTGTGCTGTGCTGGAGATTCGCCAAGAGGAGGTCGCGGTGCTCCTCCCCCCCCCCCCCCCCCCCCCCCCCACACACACACAATGTAAATATATGAGGAGACAGACATGTTCATGACCTTGGCTGCAGTGATCGCTCTACTCTGCATGTCCTAACATCGTGTGGTACACCTCAAGTGTATGTGATTTTTTTTTAGATTTTTAAAAAAAAATCAGGTCAGGGAGATCATTCAAGTGATGACCTGGACCTGCTGGGGCATCTGCCAGGCCCAGCGGATGGCGTCAAAGTGACGTGGAAAATGACTGATTGAGCGTGTGGCAATCACAGCGATCACAGCAGTGTCTGCTCACCGCTCTCACACGCCATGCACTGTGCTAAGTGGTGAGGAGTGTTCTCACCCTGAACCACCGCAACGATCCTGTGAGGTCTGGAGTGTCATCATTTCCATTTCACAGGTGAGAAAACCGAGGCTCAGATTGCTTTAGCAGGTGGCCCGAGGCCGCAAGGGCTAAGGTGTAGAGGGGTAGGAGTTTGAATCCAGGCCCTAAGACGCCAATACCTGGTCATTTAACCACTGCTCTGTCCCTAAGTGATGGCGAGAGTCCAGAAAGTTGACTTACCCATGCTAGTTTCCTAGTTAACTAAGGCGGCCCCAGAACTATGGTATCGTAGAGACAGCGAACTGAAGTTTGGCATTCACTGAGTACCTACTGTGTGCCTGGCATTGAAGGTGGGACTTCAGAGGCTCACAGAGGGGTGTGCAGGACAGACTCAGGAAGGAGTGAGTGCAGGGAGAGGGAGGCACAGGAGTGGTTTGAGTATTGTGTGATACAGACCACGGTGTCTGCCTCGGGTGCTGGAGAGGGTTAGGACACCCAAGGAGAAGAGTTGGTGGCAGGCACTAAGACAGACACTAGGGTTACCCACCTCACAGTTATCTCCCTTGTTCCCTACAAATGATTTCCTCTGTTTTGGCCTTTGGCTAGAAGAGGGCATTTGACCCAATTCTAATCAATGAGACTTGGGTGGAGACTATGACCAATTTGGAATCACTGCTTCCTTATTGATCCGAAGAGAAAGTGGTTCCAGAACAAGGCCTCCCCTCTCTTCTACACTTTCTGCCTTTGACTGAGGTTGTGATGCCTGGAGCTGTGGCTGCCATCTTGTGAGCATGAGTCGACAAGCATAAAGACAAGTCCATATGCAGAGCCTGGTAGAGTGGAGAGATGGACATCACCTTACCTTGATGTCCAGGTGGGAGGGCAGAGTGAGAAAGGACAGATGCGGTGGTCGGGACTGAGACATGGAAAGTCTCTGCCCGCAGGCACATCACCCACCTAACAGGAGTTTCGAAGTTGGCCGTCTGGGTCAGTGCCCGCCTCGCACACAGACGGGAGCAGCGGGTGGCACCTTCTGTGCTCTTACGGCACCGGGTCTGGCCGCAGGGAGGAGGAAGCACTCCCGAGGTCTTGGCCCGTTAGGGTCAGTGGGACTCAGGTTAGGAACGTGGGTCAGGAGAGATCCTCTGCCTTCAGGACCCCCCCCCCCCGTACCCCCTTGCTGGTGTGGGGATGCTCCCGGTCCAGGGAGCTCTGTGGTTTCCCTTTCTGCCAAAGGCTGTCCCAGCCTTAGCAGGACCGGCCTCACCGTGCCCCGTTCCCAGGCAGCCAGACGTAATTTGCTCTCCGCTGTCCTTTGCATCCCATCTGCAAGCGTTTGAGTGTCCCTTCGCTCTGGGGATGGAAGGCCTGACCTCTTCCTCCCTCTCTCTTCCTCTTCCCACCCCCCTCCACTTCCTCTCGTGACATCTGAGAGGGCCAGGCTGCCTTGCTTGTCACAGTTACGATCTTTGAAAGCCTCCTCCCCTGCGACGGCCTCTCCTCTGCCCTCCCCCGCCCCCGGCCTCACCGCTTCCCCTGTTGTACTCTCATTTGGCACCAGATGTTAGAGGTTACAAACCGACCGCCCTAGCTTTTACATCTTCCTTGATTTTCTTCCCGCGCCCCCCGCCCCCCGTCCCGTGACTCTGCTCGTAAACCCTCGTCCTGGCGTGTGTGCGCTGACCTCCACGCGCTCCCGAGTCAACTGATTGCGCCTGAATCCACTTAAAGGTGAAAGGATAAAGCAATTTTCTTCAAGATGTGGCCTAAACTGTTTAGTCTTGGAGGTCTCCAAAGGGCAGAATGAAAGGGTGCCCCCACCCCCACCTCGGTCTCGGAGCACCCAGTCTGAGCCTGCCTTGATCTGTGCAATTTGGAAGGGTTTAATCTTCTGCCCCCAGCGGGTTCGTCAAGCCTCCGCGGAACGAGGCCCATAATGTATGCGCAGCGTCAGCGAGTGCCTGGTGAGCAGACTTGAAAATAAAGAGAAAAAAAATTGAAAAGGGTAATAACCGATGGTTCCCGCATCGGAAAGTCAGGAGACATCCATCCAAAAGGAGAAAGTTGTAATCCATCCGTTTGACATGGGGGACAGTGGTCTGTGACTTGATATTTTTAATTGTTAAGCAAAGGGCCTGGAAGCTGGGGCTTGAACCGAAAGAGCTCTCAGCCCTCCCGGCTGCCAGTGCACATCCGGCCCGACCTGGCCCTGGAATATTCTTGCCCAGGGACCGGGCGTCTGTGGCAGTCTGAAGGGCGGGAGGCCGAGCTGTGCCCCTGGGTCAAGTCTCACTCTGTATTAATGGTGGTCTTGGCCCAAGTCCCTTCTCCTCTCTGAGCCTCAGTTTCCCCAAAAACCTGCTGTGAGGATTGATGGACTGCTATCATTTGCCAGCTTTCATGCGTCATATTTTCCTGGCTACCAGGGCAGCCTTGGAGGCTGAGGGACCCGAGAGACCGAGAGGTTCCGTCTTCGGACGGCCGATTTTAGGTCCCGTTGTTCACTAAGTTAGCTTTCTTTTGCAGCCTTTGTAAGTAGTCTGTGGTGCCCACTGCCCCGACTCCAGCATTCAACTACACGTGTCTGGTGGTTTGTTTTGTTTCCACCGGTAGCCAGTGAGCTTTCTGTCGGCCAAGGCCATGTCAAGCTTGCTCCTCGGTAGAATCTCCCAGTAATTTGTGTAAGCGTGGCTTTGGGTGAGGGGCTTTGTCTGAGCCTCAGGTCGTTCAGCTGGGAAATGAGACTCAGAAGATAGTGCCGTGCCCACGGGAGTGTGGTAAGAGTGAAAGGAGGCAATCCGTGTGCTTGGTACATAGTGAGTCCTCAACAAGTGTTTGCTGCGCTGTTGCCGTAACGATAGGCTCATCCCCAAAGGGAGACTCTCCCTGGAGTCTCGTGTCCTGTTTCCAGCCAGCCCTAGCACGGGCAGCCGTAGATTCTCCCCTTCCTGGAATCGCTGGCAAGCTTGCACCAAGTGGAGTGTAAACAAAACTCCTCCCCCTTCTCTTCAAACCCAAGCCTCTACCTAGTCTTTGAAAACCTGAGTACTTTCTGATCGTTCCACCAAAAGCCTCCACGTATGTACTGTGAGCTCTACCCAGAGTTTACGGTGGCTGGGCCCATCCATCCGACCTCATAAAAACCACTTACGGGCAAAAGTGTACACCCAGCAATCCCACTCGTTCTCTTCTCTCTGGAGAAATAACTTGCAAATGCTCGTAAAGACTCACCTAAAAGGGTGGTCACTGCCGCCCTGTTTGCAAGAGCAGAAAGCTGGAGACAGCCTGAACGGGCCAGGTAGGGAGGCCGGTTCGATCAGTCATGGCGTGTCCACTTGGCGCAAGGGTGTTCAGTTTAAAGCAGTGATGTATGGAAGGGTCTCCAGGACATATTGATAAAGAGAAAGAAGGAAAGAAAGAAAGAAAGAAAGAAAGAAAGAAAGAAAGAAAGAAAGAAAGAAAGAAAGAAAGAAAGAAAGAAAGAAAGAAAGAAAGAAAGAAAGAAAGAAAGAAAGAAAGAGAAAGAGAAGGAAGGAAGGAAGGGAGGAAGGGAGGAAGGGAGGAAGGAAGGGAGGAAGGAAGGGAGGAAGGAAGGGAGGAAGGAAGGGAGGAAGGAAGGGAGGAAAGGAAAAGAAAAGAAAAACAAATTGCACAGCAATTGCAGCCATGTAAAAAAAAAACAATTTAAAAGCACACCACTGCACACTGCATACGACCGTGTATAAGATGCAGAGGGACAGGAAATCTTTGCGACAGTGATCAGCCCAACAGGAACGGCGGAGTGCGTGAGGTGGGAGGGGAGAGGGAGGAAAGGAAACGGTCAAAGAACGCTCACTGCTTGATTTCTCCCCAAATCACTGGACTCGTTTTTATAATCAGACTTCATTATGCATTCCCATCGTAAGTTAGAAAGGGAAACACACGAAGATCAGGGAGGTTAACGTGGCAGCTCCGAAGAACAGGATTTCCGGAAGATTCTGGAAAAATGCAGACATGGCCGCTGCCTCTCGGTGGTAGGGTGGAAATGCATTCGACGTATTTAGGTAACAATGCGGAACCACACGCTAATGAGAACAAACCAACGTCGATGCCACACGGTGCCGTCGATAAAGCCCACCGATGAGACCTTGAGTGCAATCAGCCCGAGCCAGGAGCTGGGCACAGGGATTCCACTGGTGCCAGGAACAGCCCGGCAAACAGATCCAGGCTCTTGTAAGTCAAGCTAGTGGCCAACCTTGGGGAGAGACGAGACTGGAGGGAACTTAAGAGAAGCTCCCGGATGCAGCCATGAATTCTCTCTCTCTCTCTCTCTCTCTCTCTCTCTCTCTCTCTCTCTCTCTCGATCTGGCCACAGGTTACACCGGTTTGTTCAGTCTGTGAAAATACATTAAGCTGAACATTTATGATTTGTACACTCTTCTCTTATGTATGTGTCAGTAAAAGTTCAAAAAAATCAATACATTTAAGAAAGCAGGTTTTTTTTTTTATATGACAGGAGGAAAGAGCCCTTTATCTTCCTAGAAAAACTACCATAAACCAGTCTTAACCATTTTCTAAGCCTTTAGCACAAGTAAACAGTCATTTATTTAATGAAGGGAGGAGCCTGTAGCTTTCATCAGATTTTCAAAGGGAACCTTCACCCCCTGAAAGATTAAGAACAAATGCTATGCTATTTTACAGGGGATGGGAAGGTGGGGCGGGGGGAGGTGATTACAGAAAAAAAAATCCTTAGGAGAAATTTGCTTCCTGCTCTAAAGGTCTAGGCCGTGAACTGTCAAGCTCGCGGCTGTGGGAAGTGGGGGCAGGGGTGCTGGTCAGGATGAGTTCCTCAGACGACCATCCCTTCCAAGTTCTTGGTCAACCTGGCATTTTCTCTTGCTGGCAGATGCTCACCTTGCTGTCCCCCACACATCTGTGGTTTACGGTGGTGTGTGATGTTGGGAGGGTGATTTATAGCGGGGCTCAAGCTTGGGAAAAGGTTTCTGGAGGAAGGTCCCCCCCCATTCGTTTGTAATTTAGGGGCATTTCTTGAATTCCCCAGGCCATTGGCTCCTGGCAGAAAATGAATGTGGGTCATTTCTGGGGTGGATGCTCCCCAACATATGTGTCCCTGCGCAGAGAGATGCTTGGTCAGGGGAAGTGACTTGGCCCCATAAATCACCGAGCATTTGGAATATATTGTCTCTCCTTATGAGATGTGAGAGAGAGAGAGAGAGAGAGACGGGGTGGACTCACGTGCTGGGCACTCTCACAGGAAGCGATGGATTAGAGGGGGGAGGCAGGACCTGGGGGCTGCAGTTGAAAGAGATTTTTGTCCTGGTGATGGCGTGACACCTTCAAGCCACATGGCGGACCTGTCCCTGCATTTCCCGCATCTTTGCTACCGTCTGGAGTTGTGATGCTGTATGTTTGATTCCTCCGTGTCCCACCTTTTGCTTCTGTCCCGGAACAGTGTTGGGGAAAGGAGCAGACGAGCTTGAGTTCAAATCCCAGCTCTGTCTTTTCCCAGCTGATTTGGGCTTATCACTTAAGCTTCCTGAGCCTTGGATCCCTCATCTGTAAGCAGCGCCCCGGGTTCTCCTGGGGATTATGTGAGATAGTGAATGAGGTTAAAGGATTTGAAACGTCTTCCTGGGTGCATTTGATTGACTCTCAGTGTGTAGTGATCACTATTTTTTGTACCCTCCTCCACATGAGTGGTGCTCAGCAGAGGCTGACCTGGCTCCCAGCAGATATTTGGCAGTGTCTGGAGACATTTCTGGTTGGTTGTCATGACTGGGAAAGGGGGACACTACTAGTATCCAGTGGGGAGAGGCCAGAGGTACTACTTAACTCCCCACAAGGCCAAGGACGGCCCTCCACCACCGAGAGCTCACCAGAGACGGATCAGTGGTGCTGAGGCTGAGAAACCTTGCTTTCGGTTGTCCATTCCGTTCTTATTCCCCCTCGGCATTCCCATCCTGTTCTTGGTATGTCCCTTCCCTTTGCCTTTACAGCATGCTGGGGATCTAAGAGGTTGTCACATTTCCAACAGTGTTAAGGATTCTGGACTTGGTCCAAATCTTGCTGCTTATGTGCTGTGCATCCTTGCTTAGTTGCTTAACCTCTCTGAGCGGCAGTGCCCTTGTTTCTGAAATCGGAAGCTGGTTATAAGAATTACATAGGATGGTGCACAGTAATGAAGATACAGAGCACTGCTCAAAAACAAACAACCCCCCCCCAAAACACTGAACCTTCACCCTCCCCAGGAACCTCAAGAAGACCATAAATTTCCCTGAGATGGGGGCCCACAGCCAGCTCATTTCTCTTTCCTCTGTCTGCACAGGAAAATGATTTTCTTCCCTCTCACGTCTTTCCCCGATCTTGCCTAGTGCCTTCTTTTTATGTAACTTCTCCCATTTCTTTCTCCCCCACAGTTCTTCCCTTTTTTCCAGCCCAGCCGCAGGCGGGAGCAGAGGGGGCCCGAAGCCTCTCTGCTGTGGTTACACATGCACAATTTCAAAGCCTCCTCCTGAACACAACGTGACCGGTTTAAAGGGGACGGTTTGCTAGTCTGGTTTATTTCTCCTTCACTCCCTGGCTCTGCTTATTAAAGCTTGGTTCCTGTAAGAGGAAAGGGTGAACTTTGAAAGTCCTGGAATAAAACGCTCCTCGGGGCCACCTTCTCATGTCACCCGCCTGCCTTTCTTGCCTTTCTTTTCTCGGTGGCGAGAGTTGGGGATCAGAAGCCCTCCCGGGCGGGTGGCCATCCTCACCCGTCATCCAAGCCCTGTGTGCCCCGGTCCCCCGGCTGAACGGCTGCTGAGAGCTGGATGCAGCCTGGCCTGCCCTACGCATCTGAGTACCACCTGGCCGGCCTTGCCCACAGTACCCGGGTGAAGAATGCGGCTTCTGTGTCCTCAGCATGAGCTCCTGCCTCCATTTCCCCCCCAGGAAGAGCCTCACCCCTTTTCTGAGGCTCTGTTGGAAACAAACATCATTGGAATCAAGGAAGAGAGCCCCGTTCAACATGACTGAGTGTATCTCTGCACCTGATAGGTTGCTGAGTGCTTTGCAAAAACTACCTCATTCAGTCCTCCCATCAGCCCAAGGGGTCAGCCACATCGCTGTCCTGGTATGAAAGACAATAAACCCGAAGCTCACAGAGATGAAGGGACTTTTCCCGAGTCACACGTTTATTAAGCAGCAGAGCTAGGATTTGAACCTGTGTTTCTGGGGGGCCAGAGCTATGGTGTCCAAGGTGTCCCGGTTTGTCTCCGACTTTCCCAACTGTAGTACCACAAGTCCCAAGTCCTCAGAAACCCTCAGAGCTGGGGAACCAGGATGACCACTAGCCAAGAGAAGAGGCAGCGAGAACCACTCTGACACTATGAATTCCGAGTGTCTTTTAGAAACAGGATTTTCTGCTTCTTCCTTCCATCCCTTTCCTTTCTTGTATGGTGTACTGCAGGGGAAGAGGTAGGGGTGTGTGTGTGTGTGTGTGTCCAAGGACCAAGAATTACTGAAAACTGGTGATGTGTGGCTTTGGAGAAAGCCACTTTCTGGTGCTCAGGTTTCTGTGTAAGAGACGACAGCCTCTGCAGGCGGAGGGTCTCCCCAGAACCTTCTCTAGGCCTTTCCTGACCGTCTGTCAACATGTGGTCGTGTTTTCATGAATCACCTTCTGTCTTCTGGAACGTCCCCGATCAGTGGCAGCAGTGGCTCATTTGATGAGACCCAGCCACATGACCGAGCTGTGTCTGGCGCTTCGGGCTGCCCGGCGTCTCTTCCCAACCCACCGACCTGCACCAGTCTGGCCAACCCATCTCCAGATTCATTTCTCTTCCTCCTGCTCGCCTGCTGAGACTACATTTCCCAGCTTCCCCACTGATAGATGGGGTCATGTGACTTAGTTCCAGCCAGCAGGATACAGGTGGAAGTGACATCGACCAGGTGGCCCACAAACACTGCATATACGCAATCTGCCATGCAGCCACGTGGAGTCTTTTCTCTCCTGGGTGCCCTCAGAATATGGGAGAGCCACAGGGTGGAAGAAACCTAATTCCAGAATCATCTTTTGGAGCTGAGCTGCCTGTTATAACAGCTAGCATTGCCTTAACGAATACACTATCCAGCCCCATGACTCCCCACTTCAAAACTCTCTATTCTGGTCAAGAGTTTACGCACTTCTCTCCCCCACCCCTGTTTGTATGTGTTTTGCCTGGAATATTCTCAGTCATTTTCTTCCCATATCACCCATCCTTAGATCCACAGTATCTCCTACCCTCATTCATTCATTCTCTCCATTTGCTTACTAAGCCTTTTCCTGTGGGCCAGGGCCTGTGCTGAGCATTCAGAAGAGGGCAAATTTCTGGCTACACTTTACCTTAAAGTGCAGGGAGGGAAATGGGATGGAACAAAAAAGCAGACACCACTACCCACTGTAATAAGTGCTGAGTGAGGCGACACGGTGAGGCTGTGGGGGCCCCGAGCAGGAATGACTGGCCCAGTTCTGGGCAGGCAGTGTCACAAATAGGAGTTACTGTTACTTCACCAGGTCCTGGGTTTATCCTGACAAGAGAAGCAAAGGTGACGGGGCAGGTGATAGCCCAGGTGGTGCATCTGGTTCCTGAGTCTTTCTTTTTCACCTTATTTTTCATCCTGTGCTACTCAACGATGCCAACGTGTCATAACATGTCAAAAGAATGGGCTCGGAGAAGAGAGAAAGGAAACTTAAAAATGATGGATGCGAGACCTAATGAGAAGTCAGCATTGGGCATGGGAAGGAAACCAATGTTTGTTGAGTGATTACTATGTGCCACACACACCATCACACTTCAAATAGATGCAGTCACCCTAACAGCCCTACGAGCGGGGTATTATTCATGCACTCATTTTGTAGGTGAGACAACTAGGTTTCAGGAAGGCGAAATTACTCACTGAGCTCAGGTTCCTAGGAAGGGATGGAGCTTCTGGGCTTGAAGGTTTCCCAACTCCAGAAATCCAGCTGTTGACCACGATGCTGACATTGGCCAGGGTCCCTGCCTCCAAGAGAATATCTACTCGAGGAGGAAGGAAAGCAAATGTAATGAAGGGACCATTTGTAAAAGCGTAGGCCACCAATAGGCTAATCAGACACCCTGAGATTGGCAATGGCCTGAAGTGTTACCAAAAATGTGAGTGTGGAGATGGAGAAATTGCTGGAGTGTGAAGACAGACAGAGCTGCAGGAAAGGACTTCCAGACGTTGGCCATGACCTTGGTTGAGGAAGTTGGTCATTGCCCAGCCCAGGCCCAGCATGAGAGGACCGAGGGGATAGATAACCCCAACCCCTTTTTCTCACCCTTCATGTCTCTTGAGAATGCCTCCTATTGGTCGAACCCAGCTGGGGTTCCGAAGGCATCGGGGTCCCTTGATGCTAACTACATAGGTGAGTGAGCCTTGCAGGGCAGAAGGCGGGGTGGGGATCTGAGCGGGAAGCACAAACCAGAATTTTCCGTATAATGATCTGTTATAGTTACCTACTGCTTCTCACACAATTTGAATGACGGCAGATGAAACCCGTCTCTTCCCATAACTTTTGCCGGTGTTTTCGTGCTGCGTTCATGCAACTGTATTTCCGTGGAACTAAAAGCATGAGTGAATTTAACAATGTTGTGACCACAGGCCATAAATTCCTGCAGCTGAAGGATTCTGGGAACAGATCTTTCTGGAAAATGGGACCCGGAGCCAGTGTGGTTATGTTGGACCGACCAGACTTCCGTTAGGCCGGAGGAGTTCCACGGAGTCTTTGGAAGTCTAAATGCTATCATTTCAGGGACAGATTCAAAAATCCACTCGTTGCTGCTGGGAATGATGGTACCAAGCACAGTATAACCGATAAAATTAAACAAAAGCAAACCTTCTTGGATTGAAGAAGAAGAAGGAGTCATCCCAGAGATGCTTCTCCAGGAAGCAGAGGAAGGAGGGAAACACAGCTTCCAGGATCAGAACACTTGAGCCTTAGAGAGAGCCAGGGCCTTCATCAGAAAAGGAAAAGGAGGAACAAAACTAGGGGGGAAAAACACACAAAACAAAACCACCCATTTCTGATTTCCTGAACTTCCAATGTGGGGACCATTAACAGGAGCATTCTGGCTAATCTTAATTGCTAGGGCCGAGGAGGCGAATCGCCGGGGTAATCAGATCCCAAAGCATACAGGGCTTTATAGATTAAAGCAAAGTTATGTCCTAATCCCATCAAAACGTCATAATCTTGTGTCACAGCGGCCTCTAAACACAGCTGATTGAGATGCCACGAGTGCTGAATCTGGGATCCATCACAGCCCTGCCGTCCGGAAAGCAAATAACCCCAAATGAGAAGATTGGATTTCGTGCGGTCTGGAGATGTTTACTACGGAGGCCGGAGTGCTGCCGCCTGCACCGCCTGCACCGCCTCCACCACGGGCCTCGAGCAGGGAGAGCTCTGCTCTCCCGAGATGCATTCCTCCTCAAGAAAAGTTTCCCCAAATGCAAATTGACTCATCGTTTTGGCTGGTTGTAAAATTAATATGTGCCCACTGTTAAAAAAAAAAGAGGCATACCATACAGAGAATAGACAGTATAATCTCGCCAGCCAGAGTAACTTTTGTTCTTTTGGTGTGTTGTCTTTCCAGAGATTTCTAGTATGTAAACATACCCACACGCACGCACACACGCACACACACACACCCGTATTTTCTCTCCCCCTCTCTCCCCCTTCCCACTGCCCCCCACGTGCTCTGTCCCATCCTGTCCTCACAATCTTCTCCCCGCCCCTATCCTCACACCAGCCATGCGGGCTGATCTGTGCTCACCTGGCTAAATGTGGCTAGCCCACAGCTCTCACGACTCCATCTGCTCCGTTTACCCTCCCAGCAGAGACTGGCCAGCCTCTCGGAGTTCCATCCTAAGTCCCAGAGCAGGGGGACTGGATGTGCCCCTCTCTAATCCGACGGCGTGACCAGGGGGCCGCAGGTCCATTGACAACACGTATGGAATCTAGTCCCCTTGTTGGAGGTGGGAGAAGGAGGAGGAGCCTGGTGGCAGGTGGCAGGAAGGAGCCCTTTGCCAACTCTCCAAACCGCATCCAGTGCGTTTTAACTGGTCCTGGCTCACGTCCTGCTCCCACAGACGGGGAGTGGGTTGTAACTGGCTCTTCAACCAGCGAGTGGCCGGCCCAGGTCTGAGATCAAGGACTGTCCCTCCAAACTCTGGGTTCACTTTATCCTATCAGCTGCGTCGGTGCCACGAAGGTGGCGTATGACCAATGAGAATCTGAAAATACGGAGACGTATAATTGAGCATTCATACAACATTTTACAGGCATTTTCCCGTTTCAAAGGCCCATTTAACTTTGAGGCTCAGTCTATGGTTCTAACATTAAAAGCCCCTAGTCTAAGGGAAAATAATACCCATGGTCTTAAAATATTCATCAGTCTCAAGGTTAAGGACCTTCTACTTGCCTTGAGCAGAAGAGAAGGTTCTAAACCCACGTGTAAGCTGATGACATTCAGGGCTCTCAGACTGACAGCCTTCTGTCTCTCTTCTGTTGGTCTCCACGCAGAAGCCCCCGGTCTTGCACCCCAGCCATGGGGTCATCTCCAGAAGTCCGTGGATCGGCTTTTCTGTGAACAGGAAGCGTTAATAAAGTAGACCAAGCCCAGTTACAATAATGGACCGAGAATCCATCAAATTTACCTTTCTCCTTGAGAACTAAAGTTCGGTGCCCGAAGTTCAGACTCAGCCTCTGACACTCACTAGGTCAAGGTCTTCACTTGCATTCCCCCCCTCAGACAGACAACTCTCCCATCCCTAAAATGGGAGTGAAGAATGCCTCTACTTTGCGTGGGTGTTGGGAAATTTCTGAATGAGATAGTGCACGACCTAGCTTCCACCTGATACTAGGAATACATAAAACCCAAGGTATATCTAACTTTTTCCAGGTAGATCCAGAAGGCAGAATTAGAAATTGTGGGTGAAGGTTACATGCAGGTGGAATTTGTCACTCAGTGAAAGAAAAACTTTTCCAGAGCTGTCCAGCAATGGGCCAGTTTGTCTCAAGAGATACTAAGCTCTCTCTCTTGGAAGTATCCAAGAAAAAAGCACAGCCCCAATGTTCTTGGATGTAATAAAGGGAATTCTATTCTTTATGTGCAGTGTTGACCTCCGAACCCCCTTTTGAGTATCTTATTCCTGGTGAGTCATCGCTCTTGGGCCTTTATAGCACACCCCTCCCTCTCAGCTTTCTTTTCTGGGCTCATAACTGCCCTTTAACCTTGCAGGGCTCTTGGGGGAGGCAAGTGTATCTAGAGGTTCAAGACACGAGGATGTCTGGATTTGGAAATGTTACTCTGTAACAGTAAGGAAAGCCCCTCACTTCTCTCGGGTTTAGTTTTACTGAGATTGACAGGTCTCTCTCTCTCTCTCTCCCTCCGCCAATCCCATCAAGGTGAGGTGGGGACATGCTGGTCCTGGAGAGTTGGCTGGCTACTGTGGTGGGTGGAGGTGGGCATACGTCAGGCGAGTCCAGGGCAGGGATGGAATGCTCTACCTAACACAGGGAGGAGGAGCCGTTGGAGGTCCCATAATAAGAAATGCAGGAAGAGGGACAAAGAAGCGAGGAACCACATGGGCGGAAGATGAAGAGGACCTCCCACTGCCAGAAGGGCGGGGAGAAGCCAGCTTTAGAGAGAGGCCTTGCCTGATGGGAAGTTTTAGGTAGCGGAATCTTGTGCCCTATGGGATCTTCAGTGGAATACGTGCAGCTCACTCATGCTCATGTTGCAAGTGGCTGTGCTCTGCATCAAGGTCGACATCAGTTAAAACAGAGACGCCACATGGGGCAGGCAGACTTCCGGGTCCTGTCCGTCACGTGAGGAAATTGGAGGGAGAGAGCGTGAGGATGAATGGAGGCAACACCCACCCACCGCAGGCACTGGATCGAGGTCCCTTGAAGGTGTGGTTCCCCCGGCATGTGCACGCCACCTCTTTGCAGACCTACTGCACTTTCCGAGAGGTGACCAGGCGTTCGGGTTGTTTTGGGGGCCTTGAGTTTCACATTGACTTTGGCCTGGAGCATGAGTTCGGTGTGGCCTGTGTACCCTGGTGGCCTCTCCAGGACTCCCCTGGATGCTGTCTTCCCACCCCCACTGCACCTAGACCTCAAGCTCCTTTTGGTAACTTGGACTTTTCACCGCCTGAAACCCAGTCCTCCGAGCCTTTTCTCCAAGGAGAGAAGCACTAATGAAGCTATTGAATGGAAATGTCTGGCTGCAAGAGGCTTTTTTTGGGGGGGATGGGGGAGCAAAAGGACCATAAAGTCCCTCACCAGGATTGACCCCCGCACTTCTTTAGAGAAACCCTGTGGTGTCTCTGAGTGTGTCTCTCTCCAATTGTGTTTCTGAGGCAATACATGGCAAACAGCCTAGCTGATGACTAAGCTGTGTGCCCCGGCACTAAGGTGTTCCGCCTGGGGACGGCTGTCGCAGGCCAGCTGGAAGCCCCGGCTGTACTCCTGAGGACACCGAGTTCCCGCCAGTGAGGTTTCTCGGGGGAAGGGTCCCACGGATGCACCATATCCAAAACTTCACCTCGGCTGCTACCCCTTACCTCCTTTTCAAGATGCCGACTCCTTGGGGCACTGGCAAATACAAGCAGCCCCTAAACAACACGGGTTTGAACTGGGCAGGTTCACTTATACGTGCCTGTTTTTCAGTAAGTGCCTCCAGTACTATAAGTGGGTTTCCTCTTCCTTGTGATTTTCTCAATGACGTTTTCTCTTCTCTAGCTTACTTTACTGTAAGAATACAGTGTGTAATATATATAGCATACAAAATCTATGTTACTCGACTGGTGATGTTACTGGTGAGGCTTCCGGTCCACAGTAGGCTATTAGCAGTTACGTTTTAGGAGGAGCCAAAAGTAACAGATTTTCAACTGCTCAGGGGGTCAGTGCCCCATTCCCCCCGCCCCACAGTTCAAGGGTCAACTGCACAAGTCACCAAGAGCTTGGGTCAGGAGTTGTCCCTTTTTCTCTTTAGCACTGGTGGTATGGAAAACAGTGGCCTCAAGTTCAGTTGAAGATCAGACTGAGTCTTTAGCTGGGAGGAGGATCGGAAAGAAGAGAGGGGGAAAGGTGACAGTTGTGGGTACGTGACTCACGAGTTAATGTCTCCCTTCTCCTTTCCAAACAGAACAGAGCTCGCTACGTCAAGTCTCCGATCTCACACGCTGTCTTGTCATCCAAGGGTGCCTTTGCTCCAATCTGTGGGCTAATTCTTGGCCGAACGCGCTGGAACATCTAAGCTGGTAGGTCCTTGAACACGTCTTTACATGGCATTTTGCAACCTAGGTTTCTGGAGCAACCCTAAGAAATTTTTGTATATATTGACTGCCACCAGGAATCTGAAGGTTGTCAACCAGACAAAGGAGAAATTAACTGCGTGAGAACATCAGTCTGTTCGGGACAAAGAGAAAGGAATTAGAGATAATAATAAATATTAAACAATAATATGATATCAGTATATCATTAATAATTGTTATTATCCATAGAATATTTAAATATACCTGGATTTGACTATAATAAAAAATTGATAGCACACAAGGAGCACATGCTCTAGGATTCTTCTGAGACCTTTGCATAGATGAGACCATTTAATCTGCACAACCATCCCATGAGGTAGGTACAAGTAACGTCTCCATCGCATAGATGGGGAAACTGAGGCAGAGAGAGGTGAAGAAGGAGATACGGACAATATCTGAGTTAATCCTGATTATGACCCCAGGAGCTAGGTAGCGTCACTCCCGCCTTCTAGCTGAGGAAACTGAGGCTGTGTCATTCACTCAAAGCCACACAGCCACAAAGTGGCAGAGGTGGGGTTTGAACTCAGGGCTGTAGGGGCACTTCTGACATGGAACCAGCTCTCCTGTTGGCTGGCCTGGCATCTAGAGACACACAGTCAGCTGGCTGACCATGTCGTTCATTATCTAAGCTTCTCCTCGTACCAAGCTGATCTCAAGAAGAACAGTCCTGCTGTGATTGAAGGGAATTTTAGGAACCTGAGTATCGCCTGCTTCAGGTGACTTGGATTTGGGGCTGGCAAAGAAAACAGAATCTGATGTCACCTCCATAGGGTTCCACACTCCTTCCTCTCTCTCTCATCTTCCTTCCTGTACCCCTGAAAAGATGGAGAGATTTCAGGAAAGATTCAGTGAAAGTCCCTGGAGACAGGACCAAGCTTAAGGGCAGCCTTAAACATTAATGAGGACCCATGACATCCCCTGTTCTCCTAGTACCTGCTTTTGAACAACCCTCCTTTGCCCGACCTCAGCTGCCACCTTTATCATGTACCAAATCCTCGAAGAAGGTCTGCTTCTGCGCCCACACTTCTGTTCCTTCAAGCACATTCTGTTCACGCTTCTGCCAAGGCGTGCAGCGTGATTATTGCCATGAGATAATACTGTTATCTGCAAAGACCAGCACTTTCACCTTTGGAAGAAAATCATTGGCCAATCTCCTGCGTTGAGTCATCCAGGTGTGCTTGAAAACAAACTCCTGGAGCACACTCCTTTCCCCTAATTTGCATTTCACAAAAATAATCACTGGTGTTTTGTTTCAGAATTGACACGTCAGCCGTTGGGAGGTAATAGGTCTTTACATCATGCTGAATATTCTCATTTAATGAAATCCGTTTGTATGCACCCTAGGAATATTGAATAGTTTTCCACCTGTGGATATTGTACGTTTTGCATTATGTTTTTCTTTTCTAGGCATTTTATGAAAATTGGTGCTGTTTTGGCCGAATTCTTTGTGTTTCTCTAACCGCTGTTTGTTGCTGTTTAAGAAGCTATTGATTTGTGAATGCTTTATTTGGTATCCAGGCAACGAAACTGGACTCTTGATTGGGTTTTGACATTTTCAATGGTCTCCTTGGCGTTTTCAAAGTAGAATACTGTATCATCTGCAAATGCCATCTTTCCTCCTTTTCACAACTATTTACTTCTGTTTTATGAATCTTACATTGCTGAAACCTTCCAGGGAAAATGTTAAATGTTAACAGTGATAGGGACCATCATTCTCGTATTTGGAGTCCAATAAAAATCCTTGTAGGAAGTCACCATTATCTATTACTCTGGATGTGGTTTTGAGGTAGATAATCATGGGAATGTTAAAAAAAAAAACCCAGCTCTTCTTCTGTTTCAAGTTTTCTGAAAGGGTTTTGGTGAATGGATGTTGATTTTTTTATGCCTTTTATGAATCTATGAGATGATGATACACACTTCCACTTTGACTGTAAGACAAGCCATTTTATATTGGATTTCTAGCATACGCCCTCCCTGGACACAGCAGATCATTCTTTTAATGTACTATTTAAATGAATTACTGAGGATCTGGACATTTCTGAGTCTAGATTCGACTCATCTATGGCTTTGTTTTTGGTGCCGGTTTGGGTACACGTTACTGGGACCGGGGTTGCATGGGCCGCAAAGAACGGAGTTGGAAGCAGTTCCGCTGTGCCTGTCTTCTGGAGCGAAGTATTGCAGATGGCATTGGAATGACCTGTTTCTTCCTCATTGCAGACTGACACTCAGATCCGCCTCTGAATCTTCTGTGGAGATAATGGGTTTGAACGTTGTCTCCCACGACACTTGTTCCATTCCAGCTTCTCTTTCTTCCTCTTTCTTTTAGCCAGTCAGGCAATTGGTACTCCACAGACTATTAATAATTTTGTTAAAATGCAAATTGTATGTGTTTAGTATACTCTTTATTTTAAAAAATAGTCCTCATGTAAACCATCTATCTGATAAAGACTTAACGTGTGGACTCTATAAAGACGACAACTCAACAACAAAAAACAAAGGAGAAATCCAATTTAAAAAAATGGGCAGAGGAACTCAATTTCTGCCAGGAAGACATGCAACCGTGAGTGGCCAGCAGGCATACGGAACAATGCTGAGCATCACTCATCGTCTGGGAAGTGCGAGTGGAAGCCGCAGTGGGAGATCGGCTCCCCCCCGTCAGGGCGGTGTAGTACAAGTGTTGCTGAGAGAGCGGAGAAAAGGGGGCCCCTGTGCACTGTTGGTGGCAATGTAAACCGGTGCAGCCACTGTGGGAACCAGTGTGGGAGGTCCTTAAAAAATTAAAAATAGAACTGCCATGTGATCCAGCAATGCCGTTTCTGGGTATATAACCAAAGAAATTAAAATCACTTTGTCTCAAAGAGAGATCCACCCTCCCACGTTCAAGCAGCAGCATGCACAGTAGTCAAGACGTGGAAGCAACCTCTGTCCACGGGTGGATGGGTGGACAAAGAAAATGTGGTGTTTACCTACAGTGGCATATGACTCGACCTTAATACAGAAGAACAATCCCACCATTTGTGACAACACAGATGCACCCGAAGGACACTGCGCTGAGTGAAACAAGCCAGACACAGAAGGACAGGTGCTACCTGATCTCACTTGTATGTGAGGAATCTAAAATTGTCAGACTCATAGAAGCAGAGAGCAGAATGGTGGTTGCCAGGGGTTCAGGGGAGGGACAAATGGGGAGATGATAGTCCAATTTCAGCTTTGCAAGATGGATGAATCCCAGAGATCTGCAGCACCTACAGTTAACAACACCATGTTGTACACTTAAAAATCTGCTAAGCAGAAAACTGTTGGGTTTTATTCTTATCATACACAAAAGTCATAAATGAAGAGCATGGGAGGAAACTTTGGAGGTGATGGAGGGGTTTATGGCAGACGGTGGTGATAGTTTCACAGGTGTATACTTATCTCCAAATACATCACGCTGTATACATTACATACATAGAGCTTTGTGTATGTCACTGATACCTCAGTAAAGTGATTTACATCATTCAACGCTCATGAATGTAAGTAGCACCTGCCAGTGTGCCAGGCACTGTTCGTAGCACTTGACGTACATGAACTCATTTGCACTCACAGCAAATATTGGGCAGTTGCTGTAGTTTTCTCCATCTGGGAAGTGCACATGAATCAATGGAAACCCACAGAGGTTAAATGACTTGCCCAAGGTCATCCAACCGGCACGTAATGGAGCTGAAATTCAAGCTCATCTTTCCTGGCCACAGAGCCTGGGTACACAGTAGTGGATATGCAGTGGATCAGTGAATACTTTAAAAGCAGAAGAACTTGATCTCATTGAAAAGGAGAGAGAGAAAAGAATCAAGTGATGAGCAGAACTGTTAAATAGTTCAATGGCCTGATTTCCACATTCCTCGGGAGGGTCGATCTAAGGGGTTTTCACCCTTATTCATTCACTCATTGACTCACTTCACTACTTGATGAATATTTATCAAATCTTTATCGTGCCTCTAACAATGATCCAGGCACGAATCCAGGTATGTGAAGTACATCAATCCTTGCCCCCTGTGAATCGCCTGGTTTAGCTAGTAGGATAGAAGCAGTGGGAGAGTTGAGGTTATAAAATTTCTTGCTACAAAATAGAGTGTATAGCATGGCATTTGGGTAAATGGTTCATTTTCCTCAATGTTCTTATGTCTAGTCAGCCATCTTTATTCCATAGATGCTCTCATTCTACAAATATGTATTCAGTGACTGTTATGTGTTAGACCCCAGAGGAGGGGACCAGAGAAGCACCAGCTGACGGACTGAGGCTTGGGGAGTTCGATCCGACCAGTGTCCACAGTGAAGAGGTGGTAGAACTGGACACGCAGCCTTATTTATGGGCATGCCTCTCACTGAGAATTAAAATTGGCTCCTGATGACCCCACGGATGGAGACAGAACGAATCCAAGTTTGCTGAATGAACGCATGTCATCGTTCACACACTTCCACGGAAGTGAACAGGGGGACATTTTAGAGACACCCAATCACCGAACGCTCGCTCTGAAAACACGATGAAATCGACCCCATAGCCCACAGGAAGCAGGGACATTTAGCTGGTACCAGGAGACCTTTAAATAGTGACGTGCACACTCCAGGCACTGGAAGATTGAAAGAGACAAGCATCCCAATGGCTTCCCCTGGGCCTCACCTCCCCCTTCGGTCATCAAGGCAAACCTGGGCCGCAGACGGGACCCGCTGCCTTCAACACGGGCCTTGCATTAGGGATGTGTCAACAGAGATTAGCTCAGCCCCACACGCCGCCATTTGCCATTTGTTAGGCCACCATCACCAACCCCGTAATCTAATCTCGGCTGGAGCAGTTTCTCTTCCAGGTTAAATATATTAAAGCAGCAGGGATGTGGCTGCTCAGGGCAACACGGCCTCTCTCTGTCTCTCTCTCCGTCTCTCTGACAAGCCTGACCCTGCTCCAAACCCCGCTCCCCCTGGAGACGCCAGGGGTCAGAACCTCCTTGGGGTGCCAGGGACCTCGACGTGAACGGAGAGAGACGAGAGGATATTGGAAACACATTCTCCAGGCCTCCCTGCTTTAGAAATCTGAGAAGAACACGAGGCGACACGTTAAAGCTTTCACTGCTGGAAATATTTTTCCCTTCCAGGGTTTCAACAAGAATTTGATAAAGATATCGGCGAGGTCGGAGAGGAGGAGAGGAAGCAGGGAGCGCTCCGAAGCAGATGGGCCTTGAAGGAAGGCAGGGACGCTTTACACCCCTTGGGAGGAAATTTATGGAGGACCGGTGTTCGTGGCCCAGATCCACTCCTCTTACATGTGTCTTTTAATCGCGTGCCATTTTTTAGGCGAGTAAATGTTTCATCAGCAAATCTTGCCTTGCCTTTTCCTTTTAGCCCTTTTGAAACCCTGCCTCATGGCCGGGGTGTATCCGTGTGGCTTGCTACCTTGTCCACTCCACTTGTAGTAGATGAGGGATTCTGCTCTTTCCTCTGAGCGTGCCTGGGACCCTCCCGCTCTGGTGTTTGTTCCTGGGCTGTGTCCCCTGCCCCCAGAGTTATCCTCGCCGTGTCTCTGCAGATCCAAGTCTTGCAGGTTTTATCTCTTATTTAGCATCACTGAACTCCATGCATTTTAAAATTGACAACCACCGCCCTGGGCCAGCGCCCACCATCTCTACTGCAGTGCAGAAATGGTTGTTTTTTTGTTTTTTAGCACAGCACACAGCCAGAAATGGGCACGGGTTCTAAATGTCCAGCCTCATGAAGTGTCACAAACTGACCGCATCGTGTAACTAGCACCAGAGACAGAATGCCGTTGGCTCCCTCGCATTCCACACCCTCCGGGCGGCCGGTTTCTGGACTTCTGACACCATCAGTTTATGTTGGCTCTCTCCATACTTTACCTGAATGGAGTTTCAAAGTCTACCGTCTTGTGTCTGCTTTTTTCACTCGGTGTTATTTTTGCTCATTATCTATTTTATGTGCTATGAGGTTGTTATCATTTCTTCCACGTTATTGTGGGTAGTAGGAGACCATTCTTTGTGATCGCCGCATGGGGTTTATGGCGCGACTGGGCTACATTATTCCCCATTCTACTGCTAGTGGGCACTTGGGTTGTTTTCAGTGCTTCTGAGTACCATGCTACGAACAGACCGGGCAGTGCCTTTTGGTGAACATAGGTGTGCACCAGACAGTTCTTTTCCACATCACAAAGAGCTGCTCGCTCCCCTGTTTCAAGTGTGTCAACAGGTCCTCGGTGCCATTAAGATAAAGGCCACACTCCTTACCACACACGGCCTTCAAAGGCATGGAGACTCTGGTCTCTGCTGACATTTCTACCCTGATAACAGGTACAGAAAGCACAGGGCCCTAGGGAGGGAACCAGCCTGGCAGGTCGTGGGAACGAATCCAAGGCCTGGGGAACTGGTGGGCCGCGGGCAGGGAGCTGGGGACGAGGTACAGTCTGAGCCCTGCTCCAGGGCCGCGTGGGAAGAAGCCCAACGGTGTGCTGTGGACTGTGGGCCTCCCTCTCAGTCAGGGGGGAACACGCTGGTTCCGCACTTTAGCTCTCCGCTCCCTGGTGACTCAGCTGCCCCTTGTTTTCTTCTCTCCCAGCCTTGGCTGCTGTTCCCAGTGTCACTGCTCGGGCTTTTCCCTTGCAGCTGGGCCCCACCCAGCTCCACTGAGTCATCCCCTCTGGGGGAGGAGCCCAGGCTTGTGTAAGTTACTGACATTCTGTGTGTGGTTCTGCTGCACACTGAGCATAGCAAACCAGCGGGGCAGTGAGGCTGGTTTGTCTCTACGAGTATCCATCCATCTATCCATCCATCCATTCAACTGCCCCCCTATCCATCCATCCATCCATTCACCCACCTGTCCACCCATCCATCCACCCATCTGTCCATCTATCCCTCCATCTAACATCCATCCATCCAACTGCCCACCTATCCATCCATCCATCCACTCATCCATCCATCCATCCATTCATCTAAACTCTATCATCTATCTACCTATCTATGTATTTACTCACTTATCTATGTTTCCATTTTTAATTAAGAAAAACCCAAAATATTAAAATGGTATTTTGAGTTTTAGTACAGCAGTTGAAACTTAACATTTACAAAAACGATGAAAGAGAAACACAGAAAGAAAGAACGGGCAGGTCTCACTAAATAAAATAAATATTTCATTTTGCTAGTATTCGCCACACCATGAAGCATAGCCGGTACCTAAATATTGTTTGACATTCATGTGGATCCCCTTAGGAAAAATTCTGAAAGAGGACTTGCTTAAACAAAAAGAATTCTATTTTCACAGGCTTTGATACGTATTGTCGAAGTGTTCCCATAAAGCTCACAGCAACGCAGACCTCCCTCAATAATACTTATTTGTTTTTAAATCACAACCGCAAGACACAGCCACAGTGGAAAAATATTTAGCTATATATGTCTCGCACAAAGGGTTGAGGGTTTTTTATATTTTTTTAACATAAAGTACCTATCGAATAAGCAACGCTCTCAAACTCCAAAGAAAAATAAAACGGAATACGGACATGGACTAATAAATGACCGAGAATTACAAAGTGACTCGTGAATATTAAAGAAACCATGTACATACATTAGTTACCAAAGAAACTCAAGCTGTAAGTACAGTAACATATTTCACTCTCAAACTTACAGTGGAAACCCCTTCGCCCTCTTGCGAGTGTCTGATGAAATGGACCTTCGTACCCTGTTGACAGGGTTCTGAATTGCTATAGCTTGAGGATGGCATTTGGCATCACGCATCAAAATCCTTCAAGTGCTGGTGTTCTTTGGTTAATTCCACTTCTAGGAATCTTTTCTAAAGATTTAAATATGCATGTGCAGAAATACTTAGCTACCCGCTTACTCATTGTGCTGTTGAAAATAATTGCCAAAATAATAATGAAAAAAAGTTGGAACCAAACTAACTATTCAACAAAAGTGATTGGTTAAATACAGCCTGGGAAAATGATAGTCTATAAAAGCCAAGACACAGAAAACTGTTAGCATCAATTGGCAAGAAAAAAAGAGCAATATGTAAGGTGATCTCCTGTTATGGTGCCCTGACAGTCCCGGCCCGGGCAAGTCTCATTCTGGAAAGTCTTGTGCAATCAATTCACATTTTGCATAAGTCGAAACAGCTCGTTTGTAATCTCCATGTATTTTAAAGTTGCAGACCTTTCGATGTGCTTTTTTTGTGTGCAAGCGTGAACCGCCATTCAAATATTTTCCTTTTTATTGTGGAGTGTCCCCTATGGAGCCTCACCTGGTGTCGATGGCTAAAGAAAGGCTGGTTGAACACCTGATAGCTGGTGTTGCAGGCAGGTTTTGATCGTGCTCCAGATGCTTACTGAACATTCCTGGCTCTCTCTCTCTCTCTCTGCCAAATGCGTAGGCATTCCCTCTCTTTCTTGTGATTGGGTGGGATCATGTGACTAATTCCAGCCAATGAGCTGCAAACGGAAGTAACAGGCTCCTCATAGGATCCTTTATTATGTGATGCGAGACCTGCCCCCCAAGATATGTTCCCTCCGCTCTTGTGAGCAATGGTATTCCTAATGATAGCTCCTCTGTCATCTCTGTTCTTGAAGTGAGGAGGACACGGAGCAGAGCCCTCCGCTAACCCGCGATGAGCGTGCAGTGTGAATAAGAGAGGAGCCCTTGTTGTTTACTGTGCCGAGGTTTGGGGTGTGTTTGTTACTGCGGCAGACCCTGGTCCCTTCACACTCGAAGGGCGACCTGCAGACCAGCTGCATTGCCTCACCTGGGAACCGTTAGAAACGCAGAATCTTGAGCCCCCTCTGACCCAGCGAATCAGAAGCTGCATTTTGACAAGGGCCCTTTGGTGACCTGCGTGGTACCCTCACCCATCCCGACTGGCAGCTGGGGAAGGGAGGAGTGTAGCATAGAGGTCAAACTCATGTGCACGGAAGGCTGGGGACCAGCCAGTGAGTTGCTTGGCCTCTCTGGGTCTCAGTTTCCTCATGGAGCTTGATGTGAGGACTCCATGAAATCAGGCACATCCCATGCCTGGCACCAAGTGCATGCTCAGTCATCGAGAGCTGGTGTTACTGTCTCAGTGAGGAAATGCATTGCCACATGCCTGGACTGGAGCCTTGGCTTTCTAAAAACCTTTTCCATTACCTCCGCCACAAGAATGGCACCCTCTGAAGACTCAGGGTGGCATCTGATTTAAGAATTCAGCAAACATTGATCAATGAACCCACCCACAACGAGGTCCCTGTCAACCACTTCATCACCTCCAAACGGAGTGTTTATTTACTGAATTCCCCTTCTGCTCTGTCTCTGCAGCCCCATGTTCGCTGCTCCCCCAGCCAGGAGGCCTCCCGGGCTGGATAGAAGTGTTTGCAAAGGTAAGAGCTGCTGTTAGCTTCAAATTCTTTTTGTGTGTGTGTGTGGGGGGGTGACTATTTCCACTTCAACCATCCATCTCATGCCTCTGAGAGCTACAGGGAGATTGTCCTGCAGAAGATAACACGCGCACGCCTTCACATGCACACGTGTGCACATGTGTGTAAGCACACGCATGTGCTTTCTCATCTGTCCACAGCAGAGGAAAGGAAATGCCTGAGGTAAGTGCAGTGATGATCAGACCCCTCGCCACTGTCTTTCCTCCGGGGAATGTTTGCTCATTCCACCCTAAATCTTCTGAGAGGGAGAAAATGCAGGGGTTGTGCGCCTCTTTGTAATGTGGGAAAACCGAAGTTAAGGGGCTTTTCCTGAGGCCGTATCAGGTGGGGTCCAAGAAGGAAGTGTTTGGTGCTGGGCCGGCCTGGGTGCGAGACTGGGGTCCACCAAGGTCAAGCCCTGGGGACGCCAAGGCTTGCACCCTCTCTAAGCCTCAGCTTCCACATTGGAACAGGGGCACCTCAGCTCCTCCCAGCCGGTCCCCTGTCCGCCGCCTCCCTTACTTCAGGATCTCCTAGAGCTGTGGCTCTTAACCTTTGTGGGTTACAAACCCGTTTGAGAACCTAATGCAAGTTTGAACTTCTTCTTAGAAAAATAAATATGCAATCTCTCTCTCACACACACACGCCCCTCATACACACTTTCAGAGGATTTAGAACCTACTAAATCCATTCATAACCTCCAGCCAAAGACCACCTACTTTAACATACAGTGGGTTAGTCTATTACTAAGCGTAATTGTGTGTGTGTGTGTGTGAGAGAGAGAGAGAGAGAGAGAGAGAGCATGCGCACACTGCTTATTGGGAACTGTCAGCATTTCATCTGTTACCAATAACAAGAAACACACAGAAAGTCAGAGTACATCTGGGAAGCAAAAGCCCGACAGGAGACAGAAATGATGGTGAATCTCCGACTCGGTGACCAGCCATCCCAGGTCGTCAGAGATTAAGGGGTTTCCCTGAATGTCCTGAGACATCTGGGGCCAGGTGGTCACTCTAGTCTGATTAGGCCAGAGATAATACAAACTGGCCAGAACAGTGGCACCTTGGGGGATGAGGGGACAGGTGACAAAGAGGGATTTGGCTGGACGTTTTGAGAGAAGAACTGGAAAGCACCCCGGGGCCCCCACTGTCCTCCCTGCCTGAGCCCAGGGTTTTGAGAACTCTGTTGCTGAAAAGGGGTGGGGGGCGTCCGTTTTCAGAAGGTGAGGAGGCGGGGAGAAAAGAGGGCAACCCAAAGCGGGGATGCTTCTTTTAGAACCTGGGCGTCAAATAACTAAAACCTTCGAAATAATTCAAAAGAGGAAATAATGAATACATCACAAGATACTTTCGAAAAGACGTGCGTCCTGTAATTAGAGGAGAAAAAAGGCCTGCCCTCCCCCGGCATTCCCTTCTGGCAGGAAAAACCCGACACAGCAACTTCATCACACCGATTCCTTCACGCTCCGGCAGGCACGTGATAAAATCATCAGAGGAGGGTCCCCGACCCGTCTCCCACAGTCACTTTCGCCAAGTGTGCCGTGTCTAACATAATGAAGGCAGCTTGATTAAATGTTTGCTGGCTGCAGCCGCTGTGCTAATTGGGAGATGGGCTTATTAGTTTAATGACCGCGCCAGATCATCAGAACTCATTAGCATGAGGGCCGCGGTTTCCCTCCGCCGCAGCCAAGGCTCCAGGCTGCCACTGTTGCCGTTCCTCTATTTATATCACCCCTGTTTCTAGGAGAGGGCGCCGCACATATGCACACGTCCGCGGGTGCATTTGTATGTGTGCGTGCGTGCGCCCGTGCACGCTGAGGCTTTGTCTGCGGAAGGATTTCAGCTCTTCTTCCCCAAATGAAAAGTGGCTACAGCCCTGTTCTGCTTTCGGCACTTCTGTGCTTATACATAGAGGGATTCTGCAAAGGGTTTGGGTGCAATATTCTTTTGCATTAGACTACAGATTATGAAAACCAAACTCCTTGTTGTGACCCAAAGGCTCTACGCCATTTCTCACCCTCCGCCTGCTATGATTTCACCTCTTTGCTGTCGCCTTTGCTCACCCCCTCCAGCCACACTGGTCTCGCTGTTCCTCAAACACACCAAGCGTGGCTCCTACCTCCTGGCCTTTGCACACCAGCTGTCCTTCTGCCAGAAACAGTCTTCCCCGGGGCAGCGGCAGGGGGTGCTGCCTTACTCCCAGCTGTCTGCGCAAATGCCACTGCAGGAGGCCTGTTCTGATCATCCCATTCGTAATGACCACTTCCCCCATCTTCCCCACTGTCCTTCACCCTGCGTGATGCGTCCCTGTTGAATACCTGACTTAATTCTGAAGTATGTAGGGCCACTATACTGCCACTGCTGTCTCTTTCCTCTGCTGCTGTATCTTCGGTGCTTTGTACAATCAGAGAGTCGGTGCCCAGTCAGTAATACCAGTAACTGTTGAGTGACTACATGAATGAACAGATAACTGAGTGAATGAAGTCCATATGCAAGGAAATAGGATCCTAACGGACTTGGGCAAGTCATCTGTCGGTGAGGATTCGGAATGTTCTAGAGATGTTCTAGAGGTGTAAGGAACTGGGCAGCCCTTAGCCATCTTTTATAGTAGGGGCCCACCAGGAGTGGGAACTACCTCATAAGGGCGCTCAGCCCGTAGTGTTCCCTAGCACAGGGCAGATGTAATTCTCTGTCTTTCTGGGACTTGGGTTTGAGACTGCGGTTTCTGTGAGCTTCCCTCTCCCACCTCTTTCTCTCCATCTACTCCTGGGGGGTGTAAAGAGACTCATAACAGCCAAAAGGGGCCAGCTCAAACACAGGGACTATGGATTCTAAGTTGGATTTGACTTGATTTCCCTTTTTCTCATCTGTAAAATGGGTCAGCCGTAGGTACAATGCTCGTGATGCCTTCCTAAGTGTAGCCAAGGCCTCCCGAGGCTGGAAGTGCCCAGATCTCCACCCCCCTGGGTTCGCACAGGGCACTGTGAAAGAGAGGGTGCAATGCGCAAGGTTCAAGTGCAGTCTCTTTCTCTTAAAAATGGTTTATTAATTGACTTTCATTGTTGAAAACAACTAATGTATACTCGACATGGAAAACATGGGAAATGCAGAGATTATCTGTCATATTTCCTTGATTCTGAGAGTTGACATCAAATTCATATAGAATCTTATCATGAAAATCATCAGATTTAAAAATTATAACACAGATACACCCCTGGAAAAATGGCATCATAGACCTTGTCTAGGGTCTGGCAGGTTTTTTGTTTGTTTGTTTGTTTGTTTTTCACTTTGGCTACAGAACTTGATTTCTAGAAGATGTGGCAGGTAGTGTGCAGATCACTTGGTTTTACCCATACTTTTAACCATCTAAATTAATTTCTTGTGAATTAATTCCATAGTCTTTCTTCTAGATATTATTTCTAAAAAATATATTCACATGCGAATCTGGTCAAATCTTGGATTTATTACTTTCATTTTATAATAATAAAGAGTACTTAATAAATGTTTGTTACATTATTATATATCAACAGCTAATCCAGAGTCCTGGGGGATGTTAGAACAATAAAGGCTCTGGTAAGTCCTA
>PVIA01008936.1:0-66211 GCA_004024845.1 Tonatia bakeri
GGGGCTGGGACTCTGTGGGGCTGGGACTCTGCGGGGCTGGGACTCTGTGGGGCTGTGACTCTGTGGGGCTGGGAGGGCGAGGTCCACAGTGACGGTGGGACCTAGAAAAGGGGCTTCAGCCTGCCAAGGAGGTTGTCAGGGGCAATGTGGATTAAAGGGCGATCCGAAGGAAGACGGAAGAGTGTCGGGGAAGGGGGAGAGTGTGCATCAGACCTTAGAGTGGGACGCTGGACAAGGACGAGGTCCGCAGTGTCACAGAAGATATCTCATATTCGGTTCCTGGCACGGAGTTCTAAGCAGCATTGGAATTCCCTGAGCTGTAAGAACAGCTTTTGTTCTAGCGAGGGGACTTCTGGCAGGACTCTACGTCACTTCAGGATGGGGGCTGGTTGCCAGAAACCCAAGTCTTGATTAGAAGCTTGGAACTTCCAGCCCCGCTCCCCAACCTTCCGGTGAGAGGGGAGAGGGGCTGGAGTTTGACTTAGTCACCAATGGCCGGTTATTCAACCTTGCCTACATGATGAAACCTCCATAAAAACCATGAAATGACAGGGTTTGAGAGCCACTGACGTGACTACACGAGGGCTCTGGGAGGGGGTGGGCCCACAGAGGGCACGCACGCTCCATGCACCCCCCAGCCCCCACACCTGCACCTCTTCCAGGTGGTTCTGAGTTGTATCCTTTATAGAGAATAAACCGGCCACTAACACTAAGAGAAAGTTCTTTCCTCAGTTCTGTGAGTGGGTCTAGTCAGTTAGCTACCTGAGGAGGGCTCTGGGGAAAACCTCAACTCTGTAGCCTCGTTGAGTCGTCACTGCCAAGGCTGGAGTCCAGGACTCACTCCCTCCCAGACCCCGCCCACTCTCCAGACCCCGCCCACTCTCTGTCCCCTCTCCAGACCCCGCCCACTCTCCGTCCCCTCTCCAGACCCCGCCCACTCTCCGTTCCCCTCCAGGTTCTCAGTGCCCTTCTCCAAACAACTGCCTGAAACGCCACGTATGGGCTGATAACTTCAAATTTCTCTCTCCAGTCGCACCTCTACGCTGAGTTCCTGGATCATGAATGCAACTGCCCATCTGACACCTCTGCCTTGGACATGCACAGGCACCTCAACCTGCGGTCACCCCAAGTGGTTATGTGTGTTACCGCTGCATTCCTTTTCACTGCTGAGTGGTATTCCAAAGTATGAATATACTGCAGCTGGGGTGGAACCTAGAGTTCCGTGTTTCCTAAGTTAAGCCTGGGACTCAGGGACCACTGTAACTCCAGTGGTATTTAAGAACATGAACTCATCTAAGGAGAAGCTCATCTAACGGGGAAGACCGAGGGGCAGCGCTGGGGCCTGCATTGCTTAGCTGTTGATCAAAGGAGGAGGAGAAGCCAGGAGAGGAGCCTCCTAAATGAGGATGTGCCTGGCCTCACCTGTACAACAGCAGAAAGCTGCCACGTGGTATCCTGTAAGGGGCAGCCAAGGGCAATCTAAAGGTAGACCTTTCTCGGGGTAAAGTCTGCAGTCAAGCCCCGTTCACCACCACATCATGGCAGCCGCCACCGTCTCCCATTCACAAGACACCCTCTCTCAGGTGCAGATGTGTAGGTGAGACCTGAGCATCTGCAGTGAAAAGCCAAGGTCATTACTGTCACCAACTTGGGACTGAAAGGCCCAGTAGACCCACGTCATGATGCATTTTTTTCCAGGAAAGACACCAATGTCAATCTTTCTCAATGGAACAATATGCTGGCCAAGGCAGCCCACTTCGGGGGGAAGCTGAGCCTCAGACCACATTCCCCTTTGCCAGTGACCGAGGACAACTGCCCACGCAGCGAGACCGTGCTTCTCATAGTGAGAAAAGCCGCCTGTGTCTGGGGAGACTCTAGCATGGAGGACATGGCTCTGGAACTTTCTAAAAACCTGGTGCAGCACCACAGCCTAGGATGCAGGCTGCAAGGGCCCGAGGGACCCTGAGGATCAAGCTTTTTCTTTGAATAATATGAGAAAGTGGAAGCAGGGTGAGAGCCCGTGACCTACACGGCCACACAGTGCAGGTGCCCTTGCCCTTCACCCTGTGCTATCTCCTTCCCAGCACCTTACGTGACTTGAGCACCTGTGGTTTGTAGGACACTGAGCTGAGAAAGGAGGAAATGCTGCAGTAGGTGCCACAAGGCTCTCAGACTTAGTATTTGATAGTCTACTTTGCAAAAGCGAGTACAGGTGCTCCAAGATAAACAGCAGAGGTAGCCTATCCTAAAATGTCTAAAGAGCAAACCCCAAGGGTTGGCTGGGAAAGCTCTGAGGGAAAGGGGCACCTTGACCTTGAACTGAGCCCCGGAGGGAACAACCAACGTTAGCGTAGCCCCGATCCGGCACTGTGCTGGAGGCTGCTCGGTTCTGCCTTCAAGCTTGCGGGCCAACACACTTCTTCCCGCTTGCCGGTGAGACGCCCAAGCCCAGAGGTGGGGTGTAACCAGCCCAGCTGTGCACAGCGAAGTAGTAGGTGCCGGAGCTGGAATCCGAGTGTGTGTCCCCCAGAGCCCAGATGTAGTTTTTCTGGGAATGAAGGAAATATGAGGAGGAGAGACGAATTAAAGGAAGTTTTATAAACCTACATGGTGTTAGCAGCGGCACGTAAAACTGACTGGATTCCAAGAACGCATGCATGGATAGTTTATGAACTTGGGACAAGTTACCTGCCTTCTGGGACATTTCGCTGCCTCTTTACAGTCAATCGACAGGTAACCGACTGCAGGAGACAAGCCAGGCCATGTTGTTCATGGAATATGCAGCACTGAGCATCCTGCTGGGCGCCGGGTGATAAACTCATAGACAAGACAGGGTCTTCCCCGCAGAAAGACTGGCTTCATGGAGGAGACAGAGCACGTGACCACACAGATAGCTTGAAACCTATGTGACGCTGCAGGCGTGCTAGGACACAGCAGACATCAGGACATCAGGACACCATGTAAGTACAAAGTCTCAGAAATATTTCACCTGGAAAACACCTTAGAGATCGTCTTGTACTAACTCTTCATGGCACAGCTAACGGCTGGAAGTGAGTTACAGGGAAGGGAGAGGATGCTGTCAGGATCGCACAGCTGAGCAGAGATCAGACCCTTGGTTCTGAACAGAATTGTGCCTCTCACCACCGGGGAGCAACTTGGAAACGAAGGCTGCTGAAAGTACAGCTAGAATGGGGTGGAAGGACGACTCTGGCTTCCCCCAGGCCCTGACGGCAGGCTTTTCTCACCTAACGCCCCAAAATGCTGAACAGCAACCATGCCACATACCACGACTGAGGCAAAGCAGACGGGGTCTGCCAGCGAAGGCACTCTCTCCAGGCCGGCTCACTGCTGTCCTAGGCCAGGTCCCCTTGGAAAGCCAAGGGCAACGCACCTGCAACATTCAGCTAATGGCCTGCTCCTGGCAGGGTATTAAATCACCAACAATAACAATGAACAAGACCTTGTCTTTCAATAGTTTTGATTTCCTTCCTGAAGAAGACTAAATGGAGGCTTCCAAGTTCAAGATAGAAAGTAATTTGGTCTAGCAAAGTCACAGAGGTGGCTGGGCAGTGGCGGGAGAGAGCAAGAGGGAGGACGGACGTGTGTGCAGATGTCCGCTAAGCAGTTATTTTTAATAGGGAGCCGGGGACTGCGTTCCAGTCTAAGTCTGCTTGTCCGTCCGGCCACCTGTTTGTTCATCCACTCGTTCATTCCTGCCCCGTCACTCACTGAGTGCCAGCTATGTGCCAAGCCCTGTTCTGGGCTCTGAGTCATAAACAACAACGACAGAGGCGAGAAACCAAGTCTCTGGCTCACTGGCACGCTCATTCTAGGGGGCTGAGACTGCGTAGAGAAAAATTGCCAAGTGGTGCTAAGAGACGCCATGAAAAGTAAGGTACACGAAGAGAGGGAGAGAGACGGGGGCAGGGGATAGGGCCACCATAGAAGATGAGGGGGGTTGAAGAGGCATGGGCGAGGTGACGTTCAAGGAGGAAGGAAATTGTCCCTTGCTCAGAGGAATGCCAGGGAGAGAGGCAAAGTGGCAGCTGAATAGGAGGCTGTGGGGCTGAGCACCCCAGGACAAGGACCGGGGGCAGCTCCTGCACACCTGCCCCAGGTGAGCCGGCTGCATATAAAAGCTGTTGTCCCAGGCTGGATCTGGGGAAGGTCACCGGTTAGTAGCACGTGGCCGGAGAAAGTCACCCTGGGATGCCATCTGTGCTGTTATTTAGAGCTCGAAGCTGCCCGAGAATGAACAGGCTAGGATGGCATCTGGCCGCCTGGTGGGTGCGTCAGAACCGCATCTCGAAGCCGTTGAAGGAGGGAAAGAAGGCCCATCTTGGGTGGAGAAGGAAAAGTGCATCGAAAAGACACACCCCCTGAGACCAGAGGTCGAGAAGTTTAAGGGAGAATCCCTCGAAGATGGCCTCGGACTTCCCACTCTCATTTCTCGCTCAGAATCACTCCCATCTCAATTCACTTACACGATAGCCACAGAATGCTCCCTGCTTTTGCTACAAGAAATTAAGCCTGAACTATCTGCTCTGTAGCTCTTGCCGAAGGCCCAATGAAGAAAAGTCACGGTGATGAATGACTGAAGGCCGGAGTGGGGCACGTGGAATGCTGTTGTTTCGGCCACATCTCCTGGGACTGTTTTAAAGCCCCGTGTCTGGCCTCCAGCTTCCGCTGAAGAACACTGGACAGAGAGCCTTGTAAAAACTCTCCATTGCATTTATTTATTGTAGGGATGTTGCTGAGGACATTGTCCACTGCAGCACTAGGTCAATATTCCTTTCAGGAAGTCCCAGGGGAGAGATTCTTTTCAAAACTAAACAACAGGATTAACTCAAGTCCACTGAAAAGAAATGATATATATTCTTTTGTAGCAAGAATCCTTCTCTCTCCCACCACTGAACCAAGTATGCTTTTTACTTTGGCTGCCAGGAAGCTCAGAGCTCAACTTAAAAAAAATGTTGGAAATAAAGATTCTTGTACATGATTGTATCTTTCCTTGTACATTGCCTAAAACCTTCTGTAGGATGTGGTAAGCTATAACCAAGCAATAAATAAAAGTGTCTGTACAAATATTGGGCCTGTTATTTTCAATTTCCTATGTCACCTCTGATGGTGAATTGTTGTACGTGAGTCTTTGAAAATTATTTCCCATTTCCCATTTTCAAATAGTGGACCAGAGACAAGCTGACTTCATTGTCACTATAGAAAAATTTGGGACTCCCTTATCACTAAGCCTTTGAGATGCTCTCCTTTCTGACTCACAAACTGGGACAGCTGGTTGTGTTTGAATGAGTCTCCCCGAGAGTAACCAAAGTTACTCCAGCACGGGGGTGAGAGTGAGTTCATGAAGGTACAACCGAGGCACACAGAAGCAATTACAGTGAAAGAGAGAAGAAGAGTTCACGTGCATCACTGAGGGGACAGTCCCATGTGTTAACCTTGACCAGGAGCGCAGCGGACCAGCAGCCTGTGCAGTCCGTCCTCATTCTGTCTCTGTCTTTCTATCCTGGGTCCTGCTTTTCATTGGTTCTGGCTAAACTCACACGGCAGTAACGTTGTTCTGACCTCCAGCTTCTCTTATCGTTTTACTTCCTGTAGCTTCCACTTCCTGTCTGGGTTCTGTCAAAGTTTTCTCAGAAACCTACGGAATGGGAAAAGCACTCATTTTACCCTTTTCTCCCTGCACTTTGAACATGCATTGGAGGCTCTCTCCAGTGACCTGTACCTGATCACTGCCCTGAATGGAGCAACAGAGGTGACACAGAGGATGACTGTGAAGATCAGAACACCCACCTAGTGGCAGGTGATCATGAGGCACAGGCAAGGCAGGGAGAAGCCCAGGACCACGCTGTCGCCCGCCCTGCCAGTCACACCGAGAGTGCTGGGGCCCAGCTCTAACACAGGAGGTCTCCAGGCTACGTACCCTGTCATCACTACACTGATGGGAGCTTTGTCACCATGGAATATCTCCAGCAGCCACGAAGTGCACGTGCTGCCGTCTGGGGAGCCACGTCCCATCAATCTCATGATTAGATTTACGTGCCATGTGCAGTAGATTGAATATTTGTGTACCCCTCCCCCAAAATCCTATGTTACAGCCTACTCACCAATGGAATGGCACTTGGCAGGGAGGAGGCTTTAGGGGGTGACCAGATCACAAGGGTGGAGCCCTCAGGAAGGGGACCACTGCCCTTACAAGCAAGTCCAGAGAACCCCTCACCCCTTTCCGACTTGTGAGGACACAGTGAGGAGATGGCCATCTGTGAGCTAGGAAGCAGGTCCTCAGCAGATAGCAAATCTATTGGCCCCTTGATCTTGGACTTGCTAGCCTCCATAACATGAGAAATAAATGCATTGTTTATAAGCCACTCAGTCTATGGCATTTTGTTACAGCAGCCCAGATGGACTAAGACACCGTGGCAGCCCTAGACAGACCGGGTACATACTGCTGCAGCAGTCCGCAGAGAAGAGCTCCGTGTAGCAAATCCTATCAGTGTGTCTGACGGAGGCCTGTCAGCACTGCAACACTTGACCCAAGCCCCCTCCCTTTCTTTCCTGGGTCTGCAAAGGGAGGAAACAGATCGCAATACCTTGAGGGCCCGCTGCCAATTCCTGCTGTCCTTCCCCGGAGTCTTTTCATAGTGACGTATGCGAAAGGCTCATGGAACAAAACTGCATAGGAACCATCCTCTAGTAGGTCTGCGTACCTGTTTCCACCCACCTGGCAAGAGGGGGTCGTGGTTGAGCCCAAACCTGTTTATGCCAGGTCTTGTTGTTGCAATTAAACATGATAAAGTAAATATCATGTAAATGAATGCATTGAGTGTGGAAAGAATTATTTCTTTGAAAAGTGAATTGAACTCTTGACAAAGATTTGATAATGGTGAGTTGCTATGGTCTACATAAATGCTGAGTGGTTTTAGACCACTCAGAAAGGTAGTAAAAATCTAGTCTGATTCTGCATTTCTGTGCTTGAACCACATCTTCAAACACTAACTCTGTTTGCAGTAACTAACATGGGAAATAACTGGATGGGTCTCTCTAAGAAAAATGACACGCACCTCCAATCAGTGGGCTCTAACTCATGAAAAAGGCCGTGGCTCCATTATCCCTCCATTCACGGCAATTCTGCTGTCACACGGCAGTGATGTGTTTACACATTTCCGCCTGTACTGTGGCCAGCTTTGTGACGCTCTGAGTGATTACTGCACAGAGTACTGGAAATACGCAACACGGACCCGCCCAGGCCCAGCTGTTCGAGACCCAGGCCTCCCCTTGGGTGAAGCATTCCCACAGGGTAACCCTGGAGTCCCCACTGCGTTCTGACAGCCTAGGATTCCATGGCTATCAGTGACCTCAGGGCTGTGTCACACCCACAGACATGAATCCGTCTGTCAGTACCCCAATCTTCCACATGACCTCAGGACTCTGTCCTACCTCATTTGCAGGATCAACACTCTGCTCGGGGAGTTACAATCCTCCTTAGAAAAAGAGAGATTTTGGACCTATCACTGTCTTCATAGCTCTCAAATGTAAGTTTTTGGTTTACCTGTGACTACTAAATTTACGTGCTTAATCAAAGAGTGAACACTCCTATACATCTTAAAAAGTCCTTTTCTTTTACTGTTCAGTTTGTGCTGATGTTTCCCATTTCAATGAACTTTCTAGTTAATTCTCATGGAAAGAAAGGCAACGGAGAGATGGAAGAATCTGCTATGAACGCAACTGTTCAGCCCCTGAGAGATTCTAATTCCATTCCACTTATGCGATGTTTGGCTGATGGTGATCCAGTAACTGAGGCACGAGGCTCCTTGGCATGACTCATGTTAAGGAACTTCTACCTGGGGGCAGCGGCAGCTCTGAGCCAACAGGGCTCAGCTGGCCGCCCAGCCACCTTTTGTAGACTTGGAATAATCTACAGGGGAGAATAAAGAAGGCAGAAGGGGCCAGAGAGAAAGACTGGGAGCAGGAGAGCTGATTGAGTAAAAAAAAAAAAATTCCACAACCTGGAAAACTTGGATACACAGATGACCCTTTATTTGCACAACTGCATTCCAGGAACTTCCACAGGCACCAGTGCAAGGTGTGTCAGCTCTGTCTGTCACTGACAGCCACTTTTATAGTGTCACTAAAGGCTGAAGGACTGACATAGCTAGGAAAGTACCTAGTAACAACCTCTCTGGATGCAATGTTCCTTCTTAAATTCAATAAGCATTTAATGGACATCTATGAAGTGTGGTCAATGGTTCTTAGGGTATCACTGCTGACTTTGAACACACTACAAATGAGTACAGGCGACATTTATGTGCATAAGAGACACAAGATGATAGCCAGTGCGCAAAAAGCGGAACCTAAGAAAAATCCCATGAAAATACAGCAAGAGGAGTGATTCTTCGTGACTGAGGGATCCGGAGGAAGGCCCGAGGGAAGGTGGCATTTGCATTGGGTCTTAAAGGATGAGGAGGACTTCGGTGGGCAGAGCAGGAGGTGGAAGGTCATGCAGGGGGAGAAGACTCCGAGCAGAGCAATCCCGAGAGTGACAGGCGCGGAGAAGGGGAGGCTGGACGCTTGTTTAAAACAACAGAACCCCTGTGTTCTGTCCGAGCCACCGGCCACCCGCGTGAGGGCGCAGGGTCTTCATCCACCCAGCTTCCCTGTGCTCTTTGTCAAGCGGGGTTGACGACACCTACGTGTGTTACTGTGAGGACCGGGGATAACACACAGAGTAGCTGGCTTGGCTTGGTGCCTGGTACTTAGAGCTGTTCAACACACAAACTGTGGTTTTTACTGCTCTTATTAGGAATTAAAGCTAGAAATCTACACTGGGGTCGACACGTAGATACACAAGTCTGATCCTGACTTGGCTGCAAAGGTGAGTGGGCATCCAATTTGCTCTACAGGACGAGACCATGAAAATAATCCTTGTCCTATTTACCCCGTAGGGTTTTAACAGCCACAGCAGCAGCAGCACAGAAATAACAAATAGAAGCATCTAAGGGACACTGTACAGGACATTTAGAATGCACTGCTTCATTTAAGTTTCCCAATCACCTTAGAAAGTAGACGTTATCATGTTCCGTGTAGCGGAAAAGGAAATGGAGGCTCGGAGGGACGGAAGTCCCTTGCCTGTGGCCATGCTGCCAACAAGTCGGGGAGCTGGGGCTCGAACCTTGGTCTTCCTGACTCCAGGTGAGCACGTCTCTGGAACTGTTTGGCTCACTTCTCAAATGGACCTAGGAGTGTGGTCCGCTGTGAACATCTTTTAGAAGGTGGTGAAGATAAAGTCAAACAAAACTCTTGACATTACAGGGTTTGGTGCAGCTCGGGGTCAGGCACAAACGGGATCCTGCCCTCTGACAGCTGGCCCCTGTACAGACCCGCCTTCCCTTGCCCAGCTAGTGCAGCTGAAATGCTCTTTCATGCCACACCTGTCAGCTGAGACAGCTCACACCAGGCCCTTAGTAGGACCAATGGATGATGCAGGTGGGTTCTTGCTCAGTGAGCTGGACTACTGGTGGATTTTTGAGCCCAGGTAATGGGGAAATGAGTGGAGGAGGGGCATTAACAAACCTGTACCATGAAGTGGTCCAAGTCACATGACCTTGCCACACAGTCAGTGAGAAGAGGCTGCCTTTGGACACTCCCTCGGGGCCTTCTGATACACACACTGATGCTGATGCTGGTTGCTTACATAACATAAAACAAACTGAGGCAGTAAAAGCATGAGAATAAATTTTTAGAACAGGTGAAAAGCAATTCCCTCCTCTATAAAGCCTTCCTCAAGTTCTAGGACCACGTTTTCATGATAAGAATTTCCCCTTAGCAGTGGCAGGTGTCGGGATCCCCTGGGGAGGGTTTGAGAAAACACACCTACTTGGCCTTGTCTTGGGAGATTCTTTCTAATTTGCTACGTGTGGGTTGGGCCAGGGAACTGGTGTCTTTAAAGAGCTCCCTAAATGCATCAGTCTTGGACATCATGGAGGGTAATAGATCTGAAAATCAAAACAACACCCTGGTAGAAAACACCTAAAAATGCTGGATCGAAACAAAAAGCATGCATATGTGCACATGTACGTGTGCGTGTAAGAAAAGAGATGAGTAGACAAGAGCACAAGGCAAATCCTCAGAGTCAGTAAAGAAATTGATAAGAAAGCACAAACAGAGAGAAGTAAGCAGGCGGAAAGCAGTACCTGAATTGAAGAACCTGCCCATCGCTGATGTCATTAAGCACTAGATTTAACGAGCCACCCACAGGACAAAGGAGGCAAATGGGGACTATGCAAAAGCAGCCAGGGGACAAAACATAAAGCCAGGATCCCCCCAAAAGTCATACCCTTGATGAGTGAAATAGCAAAAAGGCCACTCTTGTCCAAGAGGTGGGGAAACTTCGGTATATACACAATGAAATACTATGGAGCCACAAAAAGAGGAAAATCCTGCCCTTTGCAACAACATAAATACAGCCTGACAGCACTATGCTAAATGAAATACGTTAGACAAAGACAGACAAACACTGTATGATATCACTTATATGTGGCATCTGAAAAAGGTGAACTCATAGAAATAGAGCGTAGAATGGTGGTGACCGGGGGTGGGGGCTGGGGAATGGGAAGAACTTCCAGGAGTAAGATGAGTAAGTTCTGGGGACCGAAGGTATAGCACAGTGCTTAGAGTTAATAATACTGCATCGTATATTGAACAGATGCTACGAGCGTGGACTTCACATGCTCTCATCACAAAAAGGAAATGACGAGAACGCAGCACGAGGGAGGTGTTAGCTAACCGTGCAGTGGTCATCATTTTGCAATCTCTCTGCGTATCGGACGACATTTGGGACACCTTGAACTCACACACTGTTGTCAATGTTGTCGGTTTCCTTTCTCAGGAAACTGGACGACAAGAAAACAAACGAAAACTAGAATACTGACCCAGTAACACGATAAAATATCATTTTGTATACACACGAAGAAGTCAGTTATCCAGCCCACGCTGCCCCACAATCCCAACTGCAGGAGAGTTCCCAACGAGCTTTGCCTAGCCAAGCCCTCCCTGAGTTTCTGTCTAACAGAAATCATGAGACATAATAAGTGGCAGAACATAATAAGAGACACAACACAGCAGCTTGTTTTAAGCTGCTAAACTCGACTATAATTTCTTATGCACGAAGAGGTAACTGCGAAGAATATAAAGAATGTGACAAAAGAACACACAGGCTGTCACGAGTGACCAGGCCTGTTTGAAAGGGAACCCAGTAAAATGTGCAGAGATGGGAAATGACAGACAGCTGACTTTGCAACAGAAACGATGTGTGCCCTTGCAGAGTGGAAGAAACTCTTCGGGGAGCCAAGAAAAAACAACCTTCAACCTAGGATTCTAGAAGCAGTGGAAACAGCCTTCAGGATGGCAACATAAAGACGTCTTCCAGAGAGACGAAAACAGAGCTTACTAGGAGCAGACACTCACGGGAGGAAATCCTGAAAGACGTATTTCAGGAAGAAAGAGAATGACCCCAGAAAGAAAGTCTGAAATGTGAAAACAGCATATTTATGGATAATGCTTTCAAAACATAGCAGCTGAAAAATCAACAGTGCCATCCTTATTGATGAAGTTAGAACAAAAACAAAATGAGCAAGCAGGCTGTCAACAGCAGGCACCGAGTTCAAGAGGAGGTGATTGCAGATCAAGTATCTTGAAGTTCTCATACTGTTCAGGGGAAGGAAGATATTAATTTCAGACTTTAAATATTCATGTTTAGATTTCTAGTACACAACTTTCAATCTAGTAGAGGTTAAAGGCAAAATGAGAAACCAAAACCTCTAATCAATCCAAAGGAAGTGGAAATCACATCACATGGGTAACAGCAGTCTAGAGAAACAGACTATGCGTTTTGAGTGAAAGATGGACTTTTATATGGAGAGTTTTTAAAAGTCCAGCAATGTGTCATTTAAAAGAACCAAAGTCGGGAAGTAAAACAATGAAGAAAAAGACACAAAAGGCAAATATGTAATATGTGCAATTGAGGTCTACTGATAAATAATTAGAATTAGTAAGAGAGTTTAGTAGGCCTCAGCATATAACATCAATATATAAAAGTTAATTGCCTTTTCATATACCAGCAGTAGGTGAAAACCACACTAAAATATCATTTGCAATGGCAACTAAATGTATCAGGTGCCCAGGAACACATCAGCAAGAGATGTGCCAGACTTTTATGGGGAACACTGTAAATGTTACTGGAAGATATTAAAGGAAAAAACACCAAAAGAATAACAAATCATGTTTATAGATAGGAAGGCTCATTATCATAAAGATAACAATTCTCATCAAATTGATGTATAGATATATAAAATTCCAATAAAAACCCCCGCATGCGTGTGTACACGCATGGATCTGGGCAAACTTCTAAGACTGTGGTGATTCACTGAACCACATCCTTTACGTACTGTATTTTTTTTTTTTTGCAGTTCACCTTTAAGAAGTGTCTTAAAAAGAGAGGAGAACAGGCGAGGAGACGGGCACTACCAGCTACCACGAGTTGTCGCAAAGGAGCAATAACATAAAGGTGGTGTGGTTCCGAGACAGACAGACACACAGACAGACCAATGGGACACAGTCACACACACACGGGAAACTGATCTAGGGGGGATAAGTGAGAGGCAGGTGATTTAAAAAACTATAATGGTTCAAATAATTACTGCACAAAAAATAAACTTTACTTATATTTCATATGACTCAATCCCATTTAAATGAAGAAGTGAGAAAGGCAAAACTCTAAAATATTTAGAATAAAACATGGAAAATATTTTTATGGCCCCTGGGTGTGGACTATTTTCTTAAATCAAATACATAAACATACCAAGCCCTAAAGAAAAAGCCTGATAAATTTAAGTACACTACAGTGAAGAACTTCAGTATATCACTTGACACCATAAAAAAAATAAAAGGACACGTAACAATCTGAGAGGTAATATTTATAGCACAAAATTGGCAAAGGCTTAGTATCCAGAACATATAGGGAGTGGTTATGAATCAATGAGAAAAGTATGAGTCACTTAATAGAAAATGGGCAAAAGATATGAAACATGTTTCTAGAAAAGAAAATTCAACCAATTGATAAACATATTTAAATGTATAACCTCATTAATAATAAAAATAAGAATTAATACGCTAGTGACATATTATTCTTTACCCACTAGACTGGCAAAGATTTCTAAATGGAAAAAAACAATGAGTGAAGATGGGTAGCTATCGGGAACCTATCCACGTGGCATGGGGAATGTAGTCCAGCCCCTGACTTGGAAAACCAGAGGGGAGTGAGTCAGCACACAGGAACCCAGCCCACGGATCAGTTTTCTCATGGGGAATCAGGCCTGCATTGTACCTAGGCTGCTTTGAGGCTTGCTTTTTGCTAAAACTCCCTCACCCTGAATTGAGGCAGCAAATGTTTACTGCATATCTTTAAAGTAACTTCCTAAGATCTGTGCTAAACCTCCCAAGAATGGAGTGTAACCAGTTCAACCACTTTTCCCCTTGATCTGTAACATCCTTCTCTTTGAAGTAATTAGCAACATTCTTTCCTTTGTTATCTGTAAAAGGTAATCACTTAAAGGGAACTTGTGCATGGTAAATGAGGACCATTCTTGATGAAATGTACCCAGAAAAGCAATAAAAGCCTGTCCAGGCAGGGACTGGGATCCCTGGCCTGCCTTCCCCTCACTTTCTCTCTCTCAGAGAGTGGCCATGCCGTCCCTTTTCTCCACAGGACTTCTGTAGTCTGTGTGAATGAGTCATCGCATCCACAACACAGGGACACCAAGGGCCAGAGTGCACATCAGGTAGCCATGTGAACTGTCAGTTACTAGGGTGGGAGTCTAAATTCTAACAATCACTTGGCAAAAGCATTGGCAATCACTAATACAGCTGAGTGTGTATACTTTATAACCTACTCCTATGTGTAACCTTTCAGTAAACACCCCAAGAGTTGAGGGCCGCCCTGCCTGGTCTCTGGAAGCTGTGACCCCCTGTGACTTAGGCTGAGTGAGAGACCTCTGGACCAGGAGCCACTAAGGAGACAAAAACTTACTCCCCTGGCATGACCGCTACCTGTTCTGTGCCTGGCCTTTAATGCTTGATCAGTTAACCAATGACGGGTAAGACTCCTTAATGAAGGGGCGACCTAAGACAGGGACTGATCACATAAAGGCCTCTGGAGTGAGACTCATGAAGCTGTGGAAATGAAGGGGCTGTGGAAAGGAAGGGGTGATCAACATCAACCCCTGCCCCCTCTTAGCCTGAGTCTTTGTACTTAAATCCAAGTCTCCTGGCTGCGTCTGTCTCCTGCCCTTCTCAGGGCTAAGCAAACAGCCAAAGGGGCAGCTCAGACTGAAGACGGCGGACCCCCGGGGTAATCAGGCCTGGGACATAGAATATGCAAGATCCTGTGAGATCTGTTTGCTGGAGGATGTTATTAACTTAGAATTTGAAAGCACAGACAGGAAACCAAAACTAACCCTTTAAGCCACGTAGTCCTTTTCATATGATAAAACTCCAGTCTCTGCCCGGAATCACAACAGGGACTCTGTTAGCATCTTTGTAAGTTACCTGTTCCCTTTGATCCTTTCTGCCAGACTGTGAATCCACAAACTGAGTCTACTTTCTCAATAAAAACCCACTGGAGTAAAGGAACAGGGCTCTCCCCACGAGAGGGTCAGCCATGGGCTCTCCCCACTAGAAGGTTAGCCATGTTCTCTGTATCCCCACAGATTCATGATAGATTCTGTGAATTACACGTGTTTAATGAACAGCCGTAGCCGAGATGAATACCGTGGGACGGCCGGGATGGCATGGACTGGAAAATTTTCTTCAACACTCCTATGTGTAACCTTTCAGTAAACACCCCAAGAGTTGTGTGCCCTAGGAAATATATGAATACTATTCATAGAAATATTGGGAAAAGCCAAATATGGTAAACACTCAAGTGCCCTGTGCCAAAAGAATGGATTTATTGTGAGGTATTCACACACAGTAGTGAAAATAAATGAACTTGATTTACATGCTGCTACATGGATATATCCCAGTAATAGAATTTGAGCAAAAAAGGAAGTCTCGGAAATGTAGATATAGAATGCTTCCAATTATACAATGTTAAAAGAGGCAAAATAAATAGCACGCTGTTTGGGAACATGGGTATTAAACCTACAAAGAACAAGAAAGTGACAAATCAAAAATCCGGAACAACGTTTAAGTAAGGGGCAAAGTGCATAAGGCTTCAAAGTGTTTGACGAAGGTTTACTTCTCTGCCTAGATGGTGGACAGATGAATGTTGGATTTACAAGTCTTAAAGGACAACATATTCTATGTATTTTTTCCCATGCAGAGTATATATCATATTTTAGATATGTAAGCAAAAGCGAAAATAACAATTGCTACAAAGCAACAGAACTGGTGGTGGGTGGGGATGGAGAAGAGGGAGAGTACCTTTCCCAGGGGTTCTGCCAAACACTTGCAGGTGTGCGTCAGTATGTCTTGTTGTTCTATTAAGTGTTTATTTACACACCTGTCTTCCTGTTTCAGCGGGGAACCCAGTGAGGGCAGGGACGGCCTTCCCCCCAAGTCCATTGCCCCAGCGCTGGCACAGCGTGCAGCACACAGCTGATGTGCACGAACATTTGTGGGAAGGTGGATTAGTAGTGATGGCACCTGCCTCGTGTTGCTCAAGCCAGAAAGCTAGAAGTCAGCCCTGACTCCTTCCTCTCCCTCCCCAGCCACATCCTGGCCTCCGAAATGTATCTGAGATCTAGACACCGGTCTCTGCAAATGCTGCCGTACGAACTGGCCCTGCCTCATCTTAACCGGCCACCCTACTTCCACGCTTGTCTCTGCCAATCCACCGCCCACATCTCGGACAAGTTCTGTGTTTGGAATGCAAGTCAGATAGCCCCAGCCCCTACTACAACATTGTTTATACCTGAAAAGCAAACTCATTCTGGTGGCCTACAGGTCACTGCATGAACCAGCTCCTGCCCATCCTCATCTTCCCCTCCCAACTCTGCCTGTCACTCACTGTTCTCCAGCCACGTGGGACTTCTGTTCCTCCAAGGCCATCAGCTCTTCCCACCTCAGGTCCCACACACGCCTCCCCCTCCCCCACTACTCTCGGGCTCAGCCAACTTGCCCTCTTTCAGCTGCAATTTCTCTTCCTTTGAGAAGCCTTCCTTCACGTCCTTCTGTCCAAAAAAGCTCCCTCCTTATTCTCCAAGACCCTCACTGCTCCTCGTTCCTTCACTGCGCCCATCATGTTTGTTCTTCCTGCCTGTTCTCTGCCTCTCTCTCGCCAAGACTCGGATCTACGCTTCTGAGGGTGGGCCATGAGTTGTTATATAGCAAGCCCAGTGGTATCTGGAATAGAATAAATGCTCAAAAAATATTTGTTGAAGGGGGAAAAAAAAGCCTGGATGAAAATGCAAGATAGGTCTTAGATGAGCCGTGAATGTTAACTGTGGTCCCGGATATGTCTCCCCTGGCTTAAATCAAGCTCCCATTTTTCCAGAGAAAAGACATTTTCTTCCAGCAAAGGGCAGCAGAATCACCAGCCCTCATCTTGTGCTCACCTGATTCTTCCCTGTTCTCCCAACTCAGCCCCACTCACACACCTCAAAAGGTTCTCTTCTTACACTGACCCTATTTTCCATCACTTCTAAAGCAATGACGTCATCCTTTCAGTGGTCTACAACGTTCAACAGGGAAAAGACTGCAGATATACACTGCCTCCCCTCGGCCACCATTCTTTGCTCTCCCACACGGTGGCTGCCTCTCAATCTGTACAAACCGAGACACTCAGCTTCGTGTGCTCAGTATTTAGATGATTCTCAAAAGGAAAGAACAATTCAAAGGAAATGGTGTTGGCTCCTAGAGGGCCCTGTGGTTATTAGAAAAAGCCTTTTAATCTCATGAACCATTTTCCTAATTAACTAGTCACTTTTCCCCTTAACTGATGCATATTCCGATTTTTTATTACAGCTACTTATAAAGAGGCAGAATGCAAAGAGAAGGCCTTCTGAGTTTTGTTCAAAGGATTCGGGTTTAAAAGCACACAGGTGAAGGATTAGCAGAAGGTTCAAGTTTCATTAAGTAGATGTGTTGATGTTCCGGAAAGTAAAGTACAGAGGGCCAAGGCTTTCCATCCCCAGGAACACAGCGTCGCCCGTAATGAATTCTGTATGGCGTCGCTTTCAACCCTGTGATATTTCATTCATTGATTTTATTGTCAAATGAAAAGGCACCGGTTCCAAGTGGCATTTAGTGAGACAGACGGGGAGTGACCCGGACTTTATTACTCGGCGTCTGCTCTCTGAATAATCTCAAAGCTACATGGGTGGAGAGCAACAGGGGAGTGGGGTGCCCTGGCGCCCACATCCGGGATAGCACTGGTCGAGTTCTGAGCCACCAAAAGCCTTGTTCTTCAGTCCCAGCTGCCCATGGAAGTCAGCCTCGCCCCACCTGCCCGGGACACCAGTGAGGTGCCTGGCTCCGCACCTCTCCTCTTGCTAGGAGGCTCTGCGGGGTGATGCACACATGGCCGATCGCCCCTTGGGGGAAGATGAGGAGTCTGAGGGAGCTCGGATGCTGACAGTAACATCCAGAGGCATCGGGTGGAAGAGAAAGAAACAGCCCACGTCCTAAACTGTGGCTACGCTGATGAGCGCCCAAAACACAAAGGGCCCGGTCTCTGTTTTCCTCTTGTCCCTCATCAGAAAGTTCGTTTCATGCTGCGGACTCTTCGCATCAATGTCCCCAGCGCTACTCACTCCCGGCCGTCTCCGTTTCGGTGCCTTGCTATCAGTTCCACAGCAGACACTTCAGCTGGGCATTCACTCCCATTCAACACGGCAAAAACCGAAGTTTTCCAAGACAGCCACCACTTTTAGGCAATACATGTGAGGCTGAAAATTCAATTAATTATCAAGTTCTGATCGATAATTCTTTCAGGAAAAAAGGACAAAAAGTCATAATGTTTATTGAATATTTCTCTGGGATAGGCGCTTTGCATTAATATATCTATTTTGTTTTCCCCAGTAGCTCTCTGAGGTATGTACCTCTTTTTAAAGATTTTATTTATTTATTTTTAGAGAGGGGAGGGGAAGGAGAAAGAGGGAGAGGAACATCAATGTGTGGTTGGCTCCCAAGTGCTCCCCCTTCTGTCCCCTGGGGACCAGGCATGTGCTCTAACTGGGAATCGAACTGGCAACCCTTTGGGGTTCGCAGTCCAGCGCTCAATCCACTGAGCCACACCAGCCAGGGCTGAGGTATGTATCTTAATCCCCATTTTTACTGTCAACAGATGGCGATGGTCCTTGGCTCCGACTCAGGGACAACAGGAATCCCCAATCTGAGGTGCAGTGAAGGAGGAAAAGTGCAAAACAGCTTAATTTCGATATAGCACAGCCCCGGGAGCAGGCCCCTCTCTGGCTAGAGAGCTCTACTCTGCCTTTCAGGGGTCTGCTCAGCCCTGGCAAGATACCCCCGGTGATTCAGCTCAGCCAGGAAGATGCGGTCTCCAGGGGAAAGGAAAAGTGCACGCTCAGAGCCAGAGGAGAGCTGGTCTACATTAACAGACGTCCTTGTCCCTGGTCCCTGACTGGTCTGTCCTCATGCAAATGAGAACTCTGAATTCCCACATTTTGATTGGTCCCCACATTTTGATTGGTCAGAAGACAGCCACTCTTGTTGGTCGGGGCTGCATAGCTCAAAATGGATGGGAAAAGCCTTGATCCTCTTGGTTGAAATAGGATTCCAGCAACTCATGTATAAGGGCTGGCTCGGAGGGCAGAAACCGAGCAGGCAGGCAGGCAGGCAGGCAGCACAGAGGCAGCAGTTCAGTGTGGGCTTCTCCCTGAACTGCGGTTTTTGTGAGGGGCTCCTGCATAGAAATGGCTGCCAGGCTCTTTTTCTCCCCCCTCCCTCCCTCCTTTCTCTTTTCACGTTTGAGCCCAGCTAGTCACCAGGAACCCTTCTTAATAGGTGTCTTCTGTCTCGGGGTTCACATTACAGATGAGGACACTGAAGTTGAGAGTGGAGCTGCCTGTCTGGGGTGCACAGCTCGAAACTGGCAGAGCTGGGATGCCAACCTGGGTTTACGTGACTGCAAAGCCTCGCTCTTCTCATCACCCAGGCTGCCTCCTGAAATGTCTCGGGGAATCTCTCCTCTTCTCCTTGTCTCTAGCTGACTCCTTGCAGACTCAGACATCCATCGGAACCCTTTTCCCTCTCACGCCACTGCCAGAGCGCTCTTCCCTTGATGCCAAGTGCGCCGCTCCCCGGGAGCTGCGGGTTTCATTCATTAGAAGCCAGTGTTATTACTGGAATCAAAAACGAAGACGGGCCCTCTCCTGCTGACAGCTTCAAGCCTAACCTCCTTGGCTTGCCCATACAACCTTCCAGGTAAACACTTGTGAGGTGCCTACTTTGTTTCAGATATCTATGGTCCAGGTCCTCAGAATATAAACATGGACAGACAGCCTTTGCCCTTCAAGACTTCAGGATCTGCCCCACGCTCCCCTCTTTGTGGAAACACCCACACCAGTGCCGGCCGGCCCAAGAAGCCTGGTCTCACTACTAAGCCTCCCAGCTCCCTTGTGGGCACTGCTCTCCCTCACCTCCCAGGAGCAGCCCTTCCTTCCCCTCCCTAAATCTCGCCCACATTTCTCGGTGTCGCTGGAGCCCCACTTCTCCGCAGGGTGAGCACTCCCTTCTCTGAGCACCCTCCCACTGCTCTGCTGGTCTGGCCCACACCCCTAATGCTTAATTCAGGCTCAGTTCCACAAACCCTCTCCGAGCAAAAGGCAGTGCAGTGTCCCAGAAATGGTACCAGAGGATCTGAGTCCGTCATTTCCTGGTTGTGGGACCTTGGCCAAAGCAACCCATCTCACTGAGCCTCAAGTTAAACTTCTTATATTCATTCATTCATTTTTATTATTGTTCAATTGCAGGTGTCCCCATTTCTCTCCCATTACCCTCCCCTGCCCTGCCCACTCCCCACCTCCCACATTCAACCCCCTGCCCCCACCACTGTCTTTGTCAAGTTAAACTTCTGTAAAGTAGAGCTCTTGAGGGCTGTTGTGACTGTATATAATAGTGACTTAGACCGTGGTGAGAGTCCACATTTAAGTGTCCCTCTTCCATCAATGAGACCCTGATTCTGGAAAGTCCAAAACAAACCCATAAAGTATAAAAACAACAACAATAATGATATTATAATTGTTACATGTAATGTTATATATTATATAATCATTATACATGTAATTGTATTAATTTAAGTAACTCAATTTCAATGTAATGTAATTATATATTAAATTAAAAAATTCTGTATAATTTATACATGTTAATTACATTACACAGTATTATAAATCTGTTGATATAATAGTTAATTTAGTATATAATCTATATATAATATAGACTTCTATATAAAACATAATAATACTAGTTTTAGTTCTTCCATGTATAAAGCATATGCTCGAGTTCTCAAAGTGTTTAATAATTCCTTCCTGGCCTCTTCTCTCCCCAATCACGAATGTCTCGTGTCTTATCCATGTCTTGTTTTCCACCACTGTGCCTCACCCAGAAGAATGCTAGTATGTACCACGCTGAACAACAGGTCAAGATCAAAAACCAGGCTGCTGGGAAAATCCTTGCACACTCTGAGAGCTGGGGGCCTAAGCCACGTCCCTCTCTCCCACTGCCAGGTTGGAAGACAGAAAGAAACTAAAACCCAGGGCTGATTTTTTGATGAATAAAAGAGAAGTGGAGCCTCAGTCGAGAGCCGGGGGGGGCGGGGAGTGGCGGAAAGACCACCCAATCGACTGGGCTGAAGCTGGAGAGAGCAGACACCCCGCTTCAGAGCCGGGTCATTTCAGAGCTGCCCCCTTTCATGTGTTTTATATGAGCCAGCGTACTGTAATCTGCCGGGAGAAAAAGGTGGTAGTTATCACCCGACTTTCCCAAGCACTTTGTAGGGTGAAAGTTTCATCCTACAGAGAACATTTCAATCGTTTTTAGTTAATGAAGGAGGTAAAAAAGAGAAAGAGGAGGATAAAAGCAGCAACCAGATGTACCTTATCTCTTCAACATCGATTTCTTCTCAAATAGCGGGGTAGTGGTTTCCAACAAGGGCAGGATGCCCCCTGGGTGACCTGTACAGGTGGGTTTGTTGTTGCTATGACTGGAGGGTACTGTGCACCACATTCGAAGGGAAGCCAGTGGATGATGAATATTCTGCAGTACCGGGGCAATTCCACACCACAAAGATGTCCCAAGTACCGCGCTAGACAGCCATTCAAGTGAACGAGATATCAGCAATCACCTGTGTATGTACTATAAGTCATATTTTGCATTTCAACTCCAAGTGTTTCTGCACACGGTACTATATACTGAATTTTTTAGCAATGCAACTGCTGTGTAAATTTAGGGTAGTGTGCACTCTGTTTGGTTTGGAATTTCACCAAGAGTTCTTCGTTATTTTGTAAACTAATGATACCAACAGCAGTGCTGCTTGGAATATCTGAGTCACCAATGCAGCACACCTGTATCCTTGGCTCATTTCTGGCTGTTGCAGGCACAGGAATTGTACTCGCAGATGCCAAGCACACGACTCTCTGAGCAATATGGCGACTGTGGTGAGGGGGTTCTTGGATGCAGGACTTTAAACGCTAAAAGTGGGGAAGGCTCCAGGCAAACTGAGATACGTTGGCTGTCCCACTGAACACGAACATATTAAAATACATTGTGCCTTCAAAAACACACCACCTATCCTTTATATGCCTGGCATTGAAGAAATGTTGTTGAGTGAACAGAAGACAGAGAGGGGGAAAAAAATAAGAAGAGGGCACTTTCTTAGGGTTACAAAAATTCATTCCACTCCACATTCACGCTCCTTTCTAGAAACACGTGTCTGATATCCAGGCACATGTTCCTGTGATCCCACTATCTGAAGACATCTCATATTCTTGAGTTTTCTGCTAAGTAGCTTCCCAATCCTTCTTTGGAGGGGAAGGTTAGGGTGGGGCCTGGCTTCTGCCAAGGACTCACAATGTCACAGGATCAGATATTCAAGGAAACTTCATGATCATTAAAAAAAAAAAAAATTTTTTTTTTTTTTTTTTAACCAAAGGGTCTCAGTCATGTATTTCTGGTCCCTGCATCTAGCTTGTCTTTTGAATAAAGGCAACATAATTTGACAGGTGACACACTTAGTTAAAATTCCTGAGACACAATACCTACCAAGTTATACTCCGGAAGCTTTGTGTATTGATGTGACCTGGCCTCTGCCTGCAGACCTATACGTTGGAAACCTTGTTCTATAACTTTGACCAAGAAATAATACCCTGTATATTTCTGAGAAGGGATCCTGAGCCTCACCTTGAACATGTGCTCTGAGATATAAGGAGTAACTGGAAAACCGTTCTCTTTCAGACTCAGCTGTGGTCAGGAGAGGAAACCCACTGAAACGGAAAGGAAAAGAAGGTGTGCAGAAAGCAGGGTGTGTGGATGAGCGGGTGCCCTGGAGGAAAGCCAGCTGCCAGCAAGATGCTACAGTTGCTGCACCCGCAACACAGCTGCCCGTCTGCAGTCGAAGCAATTCTGTGCAAGGGAGGACTGGCTGGAAAAGAAGACATAGGAGGGAATGGGAAACCAGGAACCTGTGTTTCTGATAGCATTATTAGGACTCTATGGGGCACCTCTGTATGCCCTCACCCACCTCTGGAAATCACAAGGTGTGCATCCGGGAAGGGGCAGAGGACCTGAATTTGAGGACAGGGAACGGTAGGGTCTACTCACTAAAACAGAGCTTTGGGGCATAAAACAGTGCATCCAGAAGAAGTTTCTGCATGTTGTCAAGCCAAGTATGGAAGATGGGTTCAAATCCCTGATCCATTTCTTTTTATTTGCATATCCTTACCAGTCAAAGCCAAGTTGCTTATCTCTGATTCAACCTCCTCATCCATTAGGTAAGGATGATAGTAACAGAATTAACATTACAGAGATTGTTATGAATGCAAATTGAGGGATAGAATTCCGAGAAAATGTTTGGTCCAGTTCCTGCGCCTTTCTGGATACTCATTACCAGTTAGCTGTTCTAATTAATATACCGATCAATTACCATTCCTTGTAGCTCCCACATTTCTGCTGCCTATGCACTACCCAGAGCCCATAGTTTGGCTAGGTGTGGTTAGAGTACCTTGTCATTTAAACAAGGTAACATTTCATTCCTGTTCTGTTCCATACTTCCACCCCGAGGGACTAACTGTGTATTTGTTATGCAGGCCCCAAATTCATGGCAAGGTCATGAGCAAGGAGGGCAGATCAGACACTCAAATGGTAGTGTCAGGGTGTGGATAACACAGGATTTTCTTCATCACCGCTGCCATCAAGCTTTAGTGACGTCACTCTGAAACGCATGACGAGGTGCTACCCTGCTGTGGTAGACCGAATGCTGGGGTACTTCAACAATTCCCACGTTGAAGCCCTAACCCCCAGTGTGACGGCATCTTGAGATGGGACTTCTGGGAAATGATTAGGGTTAGATGAGGTCATAGGATGGACCCTGGCCGGATGGACGCCATAAGTGCCTTACAGGGGAGACTGCAGGGAGCTTGTGTTCCCCACACCTTCGCGACCTGCACACAAAGAAGAGGTCACGTGAGCTCACAGCAAGCTGGTGCCACCCCCAAGCCAAGAGAAGAGGCCTTAGAGTAAAACCACCTCGCCAGCACCTTGGTGGTGGGCTTCTCAGCCTCCAGAACTGTGAGGAGATAAACAATGGTTAACCCATCGCATCAACGGTATTTTGCTATGGCAGCCCGAGGGCACTGGGGAGGCTCAGGGCTGTCCGGGACACAAACAATTTCTTGTTGAGGCTACCTTATGAGCCTGTCAAAAGCTCTCTTTTCTCAAGCCAGGCGGAAATAACTTTCCTGGAAAAAGTGTTCAAAGAGGAAAAAAGAGACGAAGAAGAGCCAGGAGCTGCACCGAAACGCACAGTTTTCAAAGCACCACTGGCGACGAGGGGATCCTGTAAGGAACATTCTTAGAACACCGGGACCTGGAGCTTGAGAGAATCTGACACTTGAGTGTATAAATCTTCCTTCTTACAGGAATCAGGAGGAGACCAACAGACGGCAATTTGGACACTTAAGCAAAAAAGTAGGCAAGGCAAATGGGTCCTTTCCAAGAAAGCATTGTAACTTTGCAATCTCTAAAGGGCTCTTTGTTGGAAGTTTCTGTTTAATAATCATGCCATCTAAATAGCTGTTGTCAAATGCCCCTCTTTGTTTGGAAACCATGCAGGCTTGCTCTTAGGGTTTAACAAAAGATTAGGGAAATCTGTGTCCATCTGTCTGAATAAATGAAAAGAAGACTGCTTGTCTTCACGGGGCCTTTACTTTTTCTGTCTAAGAAAAATCATAAAAGGGTTCAGGAGACACCCCCAGTAACCTGAGGCATGCACAACTCCCCCCAGTTGTGGATGGACATCATCACCATCACCCCCAAAATGCAGGTGAGCTCCCCCAGCCCTGGGCTCAGCCTTCACGCACAGACTAGAAGCAGCATGGCTGTGACCTGGGAAATACGAAGGATTTCGATGAATTGGAAATAAAGGCAGGATTTAAGCCTTTGACTGCCATTTCTTTTGATGTCTTGCAAAGTCCATTTCCTGGTAATAAAAATAGCCCAAAGGCCCAGACAAAGGACCTCACGTTTGCCACTCGGTCTAAAATGCTCATCCTCTGCCGCACCCCCACGGCTTTACGCATTTCCCCGACACACAGCATCTCCATTCGTGCACTGGGGTCACCGGTCCTACGACTTCTTTCTCCTAGAAGACCTCTTCCAAGTTCACAGTTATTTCTTCTACCTTCTTCAGGGTCAAGGTCAAGGCCCATTTCACTCACCCACTCGGAAACTGGGTAAGCCGTAATCATGACAGCTTAGTGGACACTGCGGGGAAGGGGAACATATGACCAAATCTCTGCTCACAGTCCAGGGGGAGGGGGAAGGGCACAGACCACAGGTGCCATTCTTGGAGAAAAAGCTCATCAAATGCTTGTTACATCAACACCACTTGCCAAAGTGGCTTCCACGGGACACAGGCGCCGGGAGACACAGCCACACCCTGCCCTCAGAGCTTCACCATCCGTGGAAGTAGACTGCAGGTGTTCCCCGTTCCCTTCTTGCACCTGTTGAACCCAGCGTTTTCCCAGTGCATTTATCCACCCAGACTTTTCTAACTAGAACACCTATTAACATCTTGTGTTCTACAAAGCAGTCTGGGAAACAGCTCTGCATTGCAAAGTAGGATGAAATAACTGCCAGGAGAGAGCTTCAAACAAAGCGCCAGAGGGCAAAGCCTCCTCCCTGTTTTCCTAACAGCAGAAGGATGCAGAGGTCAGGCCGTCCTGCTCAGAAACTCGGTCTGGCGCTTTGCTACCTGTGACCTTGGCCAAGTCAATTAACCTCTCTGAATCACAACTGCTTCATCTGTGAAAACCTAACCAAGTGTTTGCCGCAGGATTTCTGTGAAAATTAAATGAAATCGCATTTGGAAGCAGCTGGCACAATGCCTGGGTGGGGAGAATATAATAGCTGCTCAGTGAGAGCTTGCTTCTTACCCCTCTTGTTTCTCAAAATTCCTATAACAGGGACATCCAAGTCATTGATTTGGCACTTAAGGACGTGCATACCACTGGTTAGCTTCCCCAGGGGATGCTCCTTAGGGCTTAGCCATTGGGTCTTCTTCCCTTGAACCCCCAGGACAGAGCAGGTGGCTCAGTATATGGTTCACATCAGGGATTTTACCAAGATGGCAGCTATTTCCTCAAGGAAGCTTACTGTTTTCACCAGCACGCTCCTGGTAGCAAAGTGACATCTCTCGACTTCCCTGCGTCCGCTTTCTGAGACCAACTTCCCCCCAGAGCAGGTGCGCTGCAGAAGCTGCAGTTAGAGAACAGGTATCCCTGTGGCCAGGAAAGGGGTGCTCTGCAGCTGGGGCGGGGTGCTCCCATGGCTCACTGGAGTCCTACCCTCCTTGGCATAGCACTTACTGGATGCTTCTGACCTGGCCTCATCTCCTCCCTGGCCCCTATGCCCTTTCAGAACAGGGACAGGGTTTGGTTATGGTATATTGCAATGCTCAGCACAGCACCCGGCACCTGGCAACTGGTGAACACTCACGATGTGGTGGACGGGTGCATGGAGGGACGGATGACCCAAAGAAGATGGGGAAGAGCAGACGGAAAGGAGGAAGAAAGGAAGGAACGCATGAATCACAATTCTGTTGGAACATCAACTCCATAAAAACACCACCTTCATCCCTTGCTAGCTACTGCTGCGTCCAGTGGGACCAGGACAGTGCCGGGCACTAAAAGAAACTAAATACATATTTGTTGAATGAACAGATGAATGCATGAATAAACTAAGCCAAGCCACCATTTAGAACACTCACTATAAACGATTACTACTCACTGACAAATCAAAATGTTCTTAGGTGACTTCCTGATGTTTACTCTCCACCAAATTATCAGGATATTTTAACACTCATGCAATGCAGAATGAGTGGTGAGGCAGGTTAACAAAAAAAGAATGTCCTCTATGGGCCAAGCAATGGACAAAGTTCAGGGGATACACCAGGACACCGTCCCTGCCCTCAGAAGCTACAACACCTACAACAAGGCCTGACCCGAACACAGTGGCGTGAGAGCTGTGGGTAGGGGGTAGGGACAGCGACCTCCAGTGGCTTCCATGGGGGCAGGGCAGAGCAGGGCAGAGCAGGGCCATGCCAGCTGAAGGGCACACGGGCAGAGTGACAGTGTCAATTAATCCCTTTCTGATCCTAGTGTCAGAAATGTAAGCCTTTTATGACGCAGTTAAACAATTTTTATGGGTTTTTCCATCCGGCTCCTGCCTGGGTGTGTTTTTTAATCAAAAAGGATAAGAACAAGAAGTCAAGTGGGTATAAATCTCCTGCTCATTTCTCTGGTTCTCTGCCCGGGGAGGCGAGGCGGGCCGTCAGAGCTCACAGCCGAGTTGGTGGTGGTTCTGCTCTCCCCGGCATGTTTTCAGAGAGAGCATGGGGCCTTGCTTTAAACCAGAGACACATTCTTGGAGGCTGCACGTCAACAGAATCTCAGGAAATCAACTCTCTCGTCCCCAATAACTTCGGATGTGTATTATCTTTATTTCCGACCACAAAACAAAGACGTGCTCCTTGCATAAATGTGCGAGACTGAAGAAGCCCAAACAGAAAATAAAAATTACTTGCAATCTTATAACCTAGAGGTAATTTCAGAATGTAATCTTAGACTTTTATTCCTTGTGTAGATATACAGATATATATATTTTGACAAAGAGAGGATAACGGTAGGATTATTATGTATCTTACTTTTCTAGGTGATCTATAAACATGTCAGCAACATTCTTTTTCCATGTCAACAGTCTACGTTTTATTTACTAGTACCGTATTATTCTACTGCCTGGATGTACCAAAATTTAACAAGTTCTCGGTTTGGGAAGTCAGCTTTGTTTTAAAATTTTTCTTATCATAAATCATGATAAAAGTTCTTTGTTCTCATCTTCTGTAACTTCCTAGAAATGAAACTGCTACATCACTTAGATGCATATTTTAAAAATTAGATACATTTTATCCAATTGCTCTGCAAAAAACGCTGTTGTGATTGATACTCCCTCCAGCAAGAAGCGTTTACATTTTTCTGTGACTGGTACTTCGAATACAAAACACTGCCACGTTTAACTCCTGGCTTAATTGTTTTGATTACTTGGGAAGCAGAACGTTTTACATGTGCAAACCGGCCTCCACGTTTTCTTCTTCCGTGAAGAACGTCCATGTCCTTCGTTCATTCTTTCCTTTTTTTTCCTTATTGATTTTTAGGAACATTTTACATATTAAAATACTGATCTGCTTTCTTTTTTCATCTATGATGTACATTTTTCCCTAGAGTAGTTTGTTTCAATTTTTTTTTTAAAACGGTGTTTTGTTTCCTCTCTCTCCAATCTTTCACTGTCGTTTCCTTTGTCTCCTTCCTTGTTAAATAGTAACAGGCAAAGCAACACTTGGGCAGAAAGGAAAACACCACCACTCACTCCAGCTGTGTCACGAATTTATCTATGGGATGATCAAAGGAATGGATCCCTCTAGAGCAGCCAGCAACCCAGGAAGGAGCCGGCAGTTAATGTGGAAATTGGTCCCGGAGAAACCAGACCAGTTCTTTTAGCAAAGCCAAGCAGTGGAAACCTCGTTTAGCCCAAGAAAATTCTGTGACACTGAGGTCCCAGACAGGGTCAAGTATCTGAAGTCCCTTGAGGGACTCATAGTTTCGGGGTCAGTAAGGCCATTTCCTGGATGTTAAAGGAGGGTCTCACCAGCAGTGAGATGTTAATTGATAGGAAAGCTTCTTTTAGAAGAGCAGCCAGACTAAAAGACCCCTGTCTCTATTTGGGAGTGAGGAGGCAAGATGGAAAGCTGGCTCCAGTGCTCTGGTGATGACCACGCCAAGAGGTGGAGCGCTGGAGTGGCTCCAAGGTTGGGGGTGGGGGGAGGGAAGCCCTTTCCTGGTGGTGCTGAGCAATCAGCAAAGCCAAAATTCTGTGTGAGACAGGACAGCAAGCCGACCCTTGCAGCGGCACCAGAAACCTCCCCACTTATCGTATTTAGGTTGTCGTTATGCCCTTGAGTTCTGTTCACAAGTATCATTTCCACCCTACTTCCTAATGGTAAGATTTCAATCTCTTTTGCAAGTCTGGGCTGGTCTGCATTATGCTTGGTTCACACGTGAGCCAGAGCATTAGGGCGAAGCCCGATGCTCCAAGTGTCAAGGGCATGGCTGCAGTGAGAAGGGAAAGAAAGGTCCCGCGTGTGGAAGTTCAAATGCAGAGGCCCCCTTTCTCTTCTCGGAAAAGAAGGTGTTTTCTTCTTCTAGAGCCACCCGGAGATCCAAGGTTTCATTGTGAATGGAAATGACGTCCTGTACAGCCCGGCGATCCAGCAAAGCTTGGGAACCTTGACATGGACAGCGAGAGGTCATATAAAGCTAGCTACGGAGTTCCCGTGTCCAGAGGACTGTGGTGGACAGATGGGGGGCACGGGGATGGATGGAAGGAGGATGAGGACAGTGAAGAGGCAGGTTAGAAATTGTGTGACAAGCTCTAAGCACTTCCAGAAGGACACAGATAGGTGAGAGAGGGCCAGTGAGGTAGCCACGGGGAACTAAAGAGGGGGGCACTACGCCGGGATAATGGATGCTTATAATGATCACTGATGCTCCTAATTATAACCAGGAGGCACTGGAGATCCCGCCTCGTTAAAGAACAATTAAATTATCTTCACTCTGTTAAACTGATGGAGGCAGGACAGTAAGCAAATGGCTTTCAGAATCCTCTTCAGAAACAGGGATGACACACGACAGGGTTGGAGAGCTGGAAGGGGTAATGTGTGAGGGGAGAAAGTCCCGCTATCCTGCACACCCCGTTCCTTGCCAAGTCCAGCCTGCTGCTGCTCGTGGCCTGGGGGCGGGTGTGGTCATCTTGTGGTTTGGGCGAGTGAGAGCCACAACCATGGTGGCTGCAACCTGAGGTGTTCGGGTGATCTTGAGCACCTTTAAGGAGACGGTGGAGCAGAGAGCAGAAGGAAGGTGGTGACCTGGGCTGACAACCACTGCCTCATTCCTGCAAATACATTCATTGCTCTAGGCTAAAAATGTGACACCTTTCAAAGGTGCTCTTTACCGAGCACACAAAGAACAGGGATAATGGACCACTTGGGGAGACTCTGATGGACCTAATGTTCAAAAAGTTAGCTGCATATCCATTGTTCTCCCCACTCTATCAAACGATCTTTTCTAATAACACCAATACATATTTATGGGACCGAGGACTATGGGTACTACAAAGAAAAATGAGCCACGGTCCCTAACCTTGAGGAGTTTCAACCTAATGACTATTTAAGAGTCATTGTTTTCCCCTAAAACCAATGTCCCGATTTAAATGTGGGAGCAGGACTTACTCAATAAATCTTACTGTGAATCATACTTAGGAAAGAAATAATGTTTCTGAAAAACAAATGTAAGAGCACTTAAATGCCTCCTTCCCCAGGTTCTCAGAGTTTCCGCAGGCAGAGGTGGCAGCACTGTTCAAGGGCCCCAGGACCATCACACTGACAAGTGGCAGCAGGAAGGGCACACAGGAAGGCTCTGGGTAGCCTTGAACCTGGGGACACGGTGGGCAGGAGAGCCTGGCACTACTCTCTTGCTGACTTTAAGAGTCAATTGTAATGGTTGCTTTTACTGTCCTTTGCCCCAGTTCTTTTCATTAAACTTGTCAACAGATGCCGCGTCAGGAGGAAAAGCCATCCCCTTCCCCCGAGTCCGGCTGCTCGTGTCCAGTGTCTCCATTTCCCTGCCCACCCTCACCTCTCACGTCCACTCGGCTTGTTATCCCTTCGTAACAGGGAATCCCTTTGCCCAAAGCAATCAATGAATCTCATCATTATTATTATTTTCATTATTACAAAAGTCATACATATTTCTCATAGGAAACTCAGGAAATAAAAATATGGAATGTAGAAATCATTGTAATCCCATCAATTAGAAATTGGCACTGGTAACATTTTAGTGGGTATTCAATGATTTCCCATCAATTGGATGCTCAGTGTTTTTTTTTTTAATCTTGTGCTGATTTCTGCCAAATTATTACTCTGAACTTGGGTTTTAAGTTAGACCGCCATCCGAATTCAACCATCAGCTCAAATGCCTCATTCTCCGTGGGGCCACTCTGACCCACGCCTCCCAGTGACAGCAGCTCCTCCCCCAGGGCTGCTTTCATTAACACCACTGCGCCTTCCCCCCTCTGACATACTACATGGTCACGTGTTTCCAGGGGAGAATCTCAGCTCTAAGAGGGCAGGGGTTTTCTCTGTTTTGTTTGCTGCTATATCCCCGAGTGTCCATGGACCAGGAAGGCTGACGGAAGAAGTTCGAACTATCTCAAGAGGAGACGACGCTCCCCTTCTCCAGTTAGCGCTGTTAGGCACAAGGACCCCTGCTCCGGACAATGGCCGACGTGGGGTTGCCGGCAGAGGGAAGGAGGGGGTGGGAACGAGAGAGAACGTGAGACCTTGGCTGCCCACGTTGGCTCCACTGCTCAGTTTTGGGCTGAGCTTGAGCCTGTGACTTGTCCACTCTGAGCCTCGGTTTCCTCACCGTGTAGATGAGAGGGCTGGATGCCTCACGTGCAGGTGCCTGTCTAACCACAGCCACCCCGCGCCCCGCCCCCCACCCATCTCCTTCCACCAGCCCAGGGCTTGACAGTTTACAAAGCGATTTCATTAGGAGCACTCACTCATTTTATCTATTGACGATCGGCATGAGAGTCTCACACACAACACCAAAATCACGTGTGTACAAGACACCATGACAAAGTCAGCGAGGCTGAACAGAAGAGACAGGCAGAGGCCACCAGAGAGACGGAGATACTCCATCAGTGAGACTAAACGTAACTTCAGAGGGAGTGAGAAAAACAGCACCAAAAGGCAGGGGAGCTAATTTTCACATAACTCATTCAAAGCTTATTGAAATGCCCCTTAGGCAACAGTCGAACCTCATGGACACGGTGGGGGTCGCACAGGCAGGTGCGGCTGTAGCCAGGCTATCTAACTCTCCTCCACCTGCTGGTGGAAAGAGGGGACCTGGGGGGCTTCCCCAGCTCCCACGCCTCAAACCTGTCTTTACAGATGCAGAACCCTCACAAAAAGTGGCTGCTGAAAGTCCTGGAGCTCTTCTAGGAGAATATATCTAGAGTCCTAGCAAGCCTGCTTACTGGGTTATGTAACTGTACTCTTACTGTAATTCTGTAAGTTTTATCAAAAGGCTAGATCTGAACTGCAGACGCAGATTCCTTTGTACATTCTCTCTGGATGAGTGACTACAGCCTGAGTTTATTCTCCAAACACCCCCCCTTTTTTTTTTCTTCAGGAGGAGCACTTTAGGGCAACAGTAAACTTATGCTGTCCAATTATTCATTCAATCACCTGTTCACCCGACAGATAATTATTGAGATCTCCTAGCCACCAGACATTGCTGCAGGCAATGGGGATAAAGAATTTCATTCACACTGGAGAGAAAGGTGCAATTCACAAGCACCGGGAGGGAGAGGTCTGGTCCTGTCCCCATTGGAGATCTGCCGACTCCCCTGGTTTACAGCGTTCTGATGGGATTCTTGGGTGGCCTCACCTTTCTCCTCTTCCTTTCCTTTCCTCCAGCACACACCCCTCTGGCTGTCTCTCTGGCTCATGAGTTCCTCGGGTCAGGACCTCTGGAGAGCAGGTTGGCTGTAAAGGCCTCCCTCCCCAGCTGCCGAGCTGAGTGGTCAGAGAAAGTGTCCAGCTGGGGTCCCTGCATCCTGCAGGGTCAGCAGACGCATCGAATAAGGGAGACGGGGCACGAGCTGCAAAGGATGCTGAGTTTTGCTGCTGCTGAAGGCGATGCATTTAGCAGAGTCAGGGGAAGAAACTCACTGAAATCTGGGCGGGAAGGCTGCTTTCTGGCCTGGAGCGAGGGAGAACACTGACAGGCGTGAGTCCGGAGACTGCTCCGTTCCTCACAGGCGGTAAGGACAACGGGGCACGTGGTTTAACATTCGGTGTTTCAGTTTCCCTATCTGCAAAAGGGAGAGAATGATATCTCCCCCTTAGGGTTACTGCGAGGATTAAATAGACACTACCTTTACTGAGCATTTACTATGAGTCAGACAGTATGTATGGCAATTTTACAAACAGGATTTTTTAGAAAAAATCCTTATCTGAGGACATTTGACATTGATTTCTAGAGAGGAGAGAGAGAAGCATGGATTGATTGCCTCATGAACAGGGATTGTATGCACCTACATGGGGAATCTAACCCTCAACCCAGGCATGTGCCCTGACTGGGAATCGAACCCACAACCTTTCGGTTATGAGACAACCCTCCAACCATTGAGCCACACCACCCAAGCCAAACAGGATCTTACTGAATTCCAATCACACTAACTCATGTTAGCCTCAGATCAAAGTACTAAGGTCTGATTTTGTCATTTCTGTTTCCTAGGAAGAGGTCCCCTCCCCACCCTAGAGTAACTGGGCTGAAACACTTCAAAGTTGCACAGACGATTCGGTGAAGTTTCAGACTCAGTTGGTTCCAATGTCTGGAGTTGTGCTGTCGAATATGACAGCCACCAACCACATGTGGCTACTTCAATTTAAAGTAATCAAAATCCGATTAGATTCAGTTCCTCGGTGACGCTAGTCACGTCGCAAGTGCTTGAGGGCCAATGTGGCTAGTGGCTACAGTATGGACCAGTGCCAACAAAAAAATGTCCATCAATGCAAGGAGTTCTCCTGGCCAGAGGTAGGGGATGGAAAACACGTTACGGGAGGGAAAATGAAAGTCGACACCAGGGCGCGAGGGTGCATTCCACAGAGGTTCGCGGGAGTTCGGCCCCTTTCCAGTGATTTGTCCGGGCTCCCAGGGTGTGCTGCTCTCAGCTGTGGGCTGAACTGACAAAGTGCTTCGGGGCATTTGGATGGTTTTGCGGGTGCTTTCGTAGCTTAGTTACTAACAGGGCAGCGCCATTCAAAGGTATTACATTTTCAGATCTTTTACTAACCAGGAAAGAGAAAAACAAAGACATTTGTGAAAAGTAATCTAGAATCTACTCCTACAAGCCAAATGGCTCCCCTATTACTTGCTCTGGCCAGGTTCATTCTCATAACCTAGCACTAAGGAGTCATTTCCCAAAAATCAATCATGCGCTAATCATCACCACCTGGGAAAATGCTCTGCAATGTTCCCAGGCACGAGGAACCTTTAGTCCAGGTATAACCCAGCTCATGCCGGCGCTTTAACATGCTCCCTACCTCCCCCAGTACAGCCCCTGCTCCTCACAAAAGGCCAAGGGAATCACATCACCCAGCTTCACAATTTTCAGGAAGTACTCCATTCCCTAGAGTGCCTACCGAAGCCCTGGGTTTGGGATAGACTCCCTGTCACAACCCATCTGGACTTTACCAAACCCATAGCTACTACCCCTTGGCTGGCCCCGGTGCCCCAGCTGCCTGTCCCATTTGATGCCCCAGTAGACTCATTCATTTATTCATCCATTCATTCACCACATACTTATCAAGCACTGCTACGTGCCAAATTAGGGACTAGAGAAACAGCAGTGAAGAAAACAGAACACAAGGTCAGATCCCTATTCCCATGGAGCTCACACTACAGTAGAGGACAGACAGCAGGTAAATACATACATTAAGACATACGGAGTGCCACGTGGCGACAGGCACTACAGAGAGCCAAAGTGTGTGGTGGTGGGGGTCGTGGTGGGGTACTTCCCTTATATTTAGTTAGACGTGATGTTAATTATTTTCTTCAGTCCTTTGAGACGTCGGCATGTGTTCCTTCATTTGCATAAGAAATTTTTCTGGAACACTGACCATGGGCTGGGAGGTGCTCTGAGCAGTGAGCACAACAGACACAAGCCCCGACGTTCCAGTGGCAGAGAGACAGGAAGCGAGGTGACACCGTAGGGCTCAGACGGAGGTGAGTCAAGGACGAGGCAGGTGAGGGCGAGGGGAGTGCACGGGAGGGCTAGGAGGTGCTGTCCCGTCTGTCTAGAAGGTCACTGCACCTGGACACACAGGGACTGCACACGCATGTTCTGCTGTTTGCCGGACTGTACTTGCCCCGCTTTGCACGCGTGGCCACTTCCTCCTCCGCTAACCTCCAAGCCCTGACTGCGATGGTGCTCTCTGGAGCTTTTCCGATTATCCCACACCTGGGTCCTCTCTGTGCGCTGTGAATATCTTCATTTATCTAGTATCCATCAATACTACCTTACCTTTAGGCATTTAGGTATATGTTAGTCCACCGGGTTCACATCGCTAATGGGCAGGGACTGTGTCTTATCGGTCTTCATTTATTCATTCTAGAAGCTTCAGTGGAAGACCAGCTATGCAGCTTGCCCAGCTTCCCCCCTTAGAGACTACAAGAGCCCCTGCCATTTTGTCCTTATTTAAAAGATCTGCTTTTCTTTCCACCTCACCCATCTACAACAAAGGACTGATGAGTCATTTAAGCAAAATATCGCATGCAGAAGTATTTAGAGAACACATACAGATGGCTTGGTAAATATAAGTCATTGCTATAATTATTACTAATCTAAATTTAGTTTTGCATGTCTACTAGAATGCATGTACATATCCAGCAGGTTATTGAAATGCTTCTGATTTTCATCTGACTGGAGCAGGATGAAACCCTAGCATGCCCTATCCACAATCCTGATGTGGCTGCTACGCCACCTGTGACTCCTGCTCACCAAAGGGACTGCTCCTATTTCTAGGCATTGCACTGCCTTACGGCTGGTGACTGACCCTCTACATCACGTTCAACACTCTCGATACTCAAATATGGTGCAGATACTCTGTTTTCAGAGCCCACCGCGCTGACCCTTTGGGGGCTCACTGCCTCCCACCCTGGGTTTCAGAGTTCCCCCTCCTTGGGAGGCTTCTCTCCTGCTCACCTCTTCAAACCCCTGCCACCAACCCCCCGGGTGCTCTTCCTCCTACTTACACAGTTCTCCTCTTGTGTTGCTTACATATTGCCTATGAAGACATGGAAAACGACAACAGCTCACCTAGACACAGGTCCCCACACGCATGGCTGTGGGACCAGCTCAGGCAGATACGTCTCTGGATCTCAGAATGTTTTCTTGTGAAGATGGAACCACACTGGCTTTCAAGGCAGTTGAGAGGATGGTCATATCTCAGTACGATTCATACAGTCTCCAGAACTGTTATTATAGCTGAGGTTGTTCTGGGTCTACTTCTAAGTTTTGAGCTGTTCAGAAGCTTGAGTTCACAATAATGCTCTTTTCTGAAGAGGTGGCCATCCAGCTTGGCGCGGGTATGTAGGCAGGGGCAGAGCTATGCGTTTGTAGATAGTCGCATGTGGGGAGGAAGAGACCGGCGTCATTAGCCCTGCATCCGTGGAGGGTCAGACAGAGCCTCTGATCAAAGTAGTTAAAAAGATGAACGCATATTCTCAGTGGAGCTATTGCAGTCTGCCGGGACTCAGTAATTTAAAAGACAATGCTGGACGCTTATTTGAAGGTGAGAGAAAATTCTGAAGACGAAAGAATCTTCTCAAAACTTCCTTTTCATTGAAGTGTTGGTTGGCTGCATTTCCTTGAGCTTCGCTGGCTCTCTGTCTAGGAAGGGACATCGTATGGGGCTTTGTTCAGACCATGAGCTACTTAATCTGAAATCGGAACTCAGTCAGAGCTTTATAATCCCGTTGCTGTGCCTAGCACTGGGAGATGTGAACAGTGGCTGACTATATGCATTCAGCACTCTTTCTGCCTAGCACTGTCTGCAGGGCTGAAACTAAGGACAAGTGTCAAACTGACAGAAAAGAGGAGGAATTCAAGATGTGGCTGCATTACTATGAAATGCAGACAAGGTCAGGGGCAAAAGAAAACCATTCTAGAGCCAGCTATAATGCAAAATTTCTGCTGACATGTGGGCTGACCCACGGATGGGGCCGTGGGGCTATAGCCCCACCCGTGATAAATGATGAGAAGCATTCCATGGAATATTTGAAAACTAAAATGTTGCAAAAGGTGCTGTCTTCCGTACAGAGTGGATGCCAGAAAAGTGCTGAATTACTACTACAGGGCGATGACAGGAAAGAGAAAAAGCAGCAGATGAATAGGTAGCAGCAAGACTGATGGGGACTGGTCGGCCACTGGCAGGTGACAGATGAGCTGATGCACCACACCGGCGGGTGAGATGGAAAGGCACAGAAATGGGCCACAGTGAATCCTCTTTAGCTGAGACACACAGAGGGCCAAGGAGCTCGGGCTGCAGGTTCCAAGGCTGGGGAGCAGCATGGGCCCACCTCGATCCCTGAGTGCCAGGTGAAGCCACAGGACGGTGGCAGGTAAATAATATTGGGGGTAAGCCACCTGCTGGACCCTGCACCCCACCTTCCAACCATTATCACCTTTGATTCTGCCCCTAATCTACTGAAGTGGAAAGCAGTCTCTCCTTGACTTTACAGCAGAGGAAACGGGGTCTCTAAGTAACCTGCTCTGGTCACAGAGCAAGCGGGAAGCAGAGCAGGGCCTGAACGGCTGGTCTGCGTAAGGCCTAGGTTGTGTAACCCCCAGAGCTCTGCAACACGCGCCCCTTCAACTCACGGAACTCCTGACGCCCCGGGAGAGGGACCGCACAGCCCACGTGAGCCTGGTAGGAAGCAAGTGATCTCTTTGAAGCCTCAATTTTTTATCTTCATCATTTGTGCACCTGGAAAAATGTCCTCTCATAATATGCTTGCTTGTGTTTTAACTGGAAAATAATGTGTGATGTTTTAAATTACTTACCATGTGTAAGAAAGGATGTGCTGCCCTTATCCTGGGGGCTTGGAGCCGTCCCTGACATCACAGTAAGTAGCTGGGGTCGGGGGAGGGGAAGGCAACGGGTTCGGCCATGTGCACCCTGCCTTGAAAGGCATTATGTGGTACCATGCTGCCTTCTGGCATCCCATTTTCAGGGCAAAAGTAGGAAGAAGCAGAGCACCCCATTCGAGGCGAACGTATGGCTAATGGCCAGGTATGTGAGAAGACTGGTGGTACCCTGGCTTTCATGTTCTCCCGAACTGAGGAGCCTCCTATTAATGTTGTCTTCCTGGAGAAAACCATTTCTGACTCCAAGTGCTCCAAGTCTTTCTTATTTATTGCCCATCCCTCTGGGCAGGGTGTTTTTTTACATGCCCGAGTCTGCCAGTGTCCCTTGTGGAGGGGACACTATTGCCCACCCTTGTGGTGATGACAAATGACTCTGAGTGCTGCTCCAAGCACTGGTCACAGGGCTTTGCATGGATTGCCCTCCACTCCCCAAATAACCCCTCTGAACAACCCTACAAAGCAGGCAGTACCCTGACACCCGCTGTGCACATGCAGAAGCCGAGGACGCAGAGGTTGAACCACTTGCCCAAGGTGACCCACGTGAGCACACCTTGGGGCTGGGATTCCCGCCCGCACAGTTGGACTCAAGAGCCTTCGTTTTAACCAGGGAGGCTGGTTCCTTGGTCCACCTTTGCACGGCGGTAGAGAGCCAATGAACATCAGTGTGCCCGTTCTCGTGACATAACCAATATGCTCTCCTAACCCACTGGCTAACTGGGGCGCTCTATCCGCTGACTGGGTGGAGGTCACGAGCCGCCTTCTGTGTGCAAAGGGGGTTTGCTCAAGGCACTCACGTGCCATGAAAGATGAGCCTGGCGATGAGTGCCCTGCTGGATGCAGGTACAGGGTAAAGGTCGAAGTGAAATTTGCTTTTTAAGCTCCTTAGCCTAGAAACCACAGTTGGGCTTTGGTTAGTTTATAAATATGAATGATGCTTATTGCCGATAACAGATTTATAAACATGTAATACATACTTCTGTATCATACGTGTACTACATATACATTAAAAATGCACATACAATCCGTATATGTAAGATACTACTATGTTAGCCTGCTGATATGTTTCTGTCTCCTAAACACCAGCTTCTCGAAGGAGAAAGTAGGTCTCCCTCACCTTTGAGCCGGCCCCTGGTACTTAGCACACAGCTTTGTCAACGGGTTGGTGCTGGGTAAGAGATGTGTCCCTCAGAAGACCATTAAATCTAAGCTTTGAAGCATCTTTAGGCAGCAAAGGAATTAGCAAGGCACTGACTTCATCTCCACTTCCCAAAGCCCTGAATCTTAGTTGTCCAATTACAGGTACAAACAGACTTTGAGGCCCACGATATTGACAATTAAAGCAAGGGAAAACATCGTTAAAGTGCGGAATCTCCCGCGGGATAACACTGGGGCATAAAAATTCTGGTGTGTTTTTGTTAAAGACAAGTCCCTAGGCTTCCTGGCTTATAAGGCGGCTAAGTGCACCACGCCGCCTGATTCTAACTACAGACTCTCCCTGGCTGTGCAACTGTGGGCAAGCCACCGCACCTCTGTCACCCTCCGTGTCCTCATCCACAAAACAGGGATAATAAAAGTACCTTTCCTTCCATGATGTTGGGAGATTAAATAGGCAACGTGTGAAGCCATTAGTCTAATGGCTGGCATTAGCAATAGATAGAATGTATTATAATTACTAATGTTATTACTGTTATAATTATTACTTCAGTACTTGCTAACATAGAAGCCGATCCAAGCAGTGGCTCAATGGAAATTCCCAGGTAAAAGAAAGCATGTGCTGCCACCCCCAGGAGGAACACCTGCACCAAGCACAGGTGGGAGCTCAGTGGAGGGGGCAGGCCACCCTGCCAGACCAGGACAAAGATGGAGGCTTCCAGGGGAGCCCATGGAAGGCCTCTGGGGCCAGCCCAGGATCCTCCACTGACAAGCAAGGGAGACAGGAGGAACCCAGAGAGTGCAGAGGAATGGGGGGCGGGCCTGTGACACTTCAAAGAAGCCCCAAGGCTATATTTGAGAGTGCAGGATTGAAAATGATACATTAGAGAGCCGGACTCCAAGGTAAGTGGACTAGAGCCACTCCCCCACGTCAGGGAGGGAGCTAATGAGGCTTTTCTTGTCACCATCTGTACAAGTTTATTACTTAGACTTCAAAGGCAGCGAGCAGCAGAGAGCCTGGGGAGAGACTCCTCCCAAGAATGGGAGCTGGAAACAGAAGATGCTGACTTGGGGAGAGAGTGGGGGAGGTGGCCCAGGCCCCAGGGGGCAGGCATCTGGATGCCTGGGCCTGGGAAGATTAGAAGCTGACCACAGTCTCAGGTGGGAGGAGGAGGCTGGGTTACAGGGAGGGTTAATTAACTTCATTATGAAGTAGGAGATGGGCTGGTTTCCTGAAATTGCCCCTGGCAGCCTTCGCTTCTGATCTCACACTGCGTTTCTTTCCTAGAACTTGCAGGAAGTGCTTGAAGTCTTTCTTATTTATTTGTTTATTTTTTTATTGCTGTTCAAGTACAGTTGTCTCCATTTTCCTGCCACCACTTTCCCCCGCCCCATCCACCCCCCACCTCCTGCCCTCACTCCTTCCCCTCTTTGGCTTTGTCCATGATTGAAAACCTGTGGTACATTTATACCACAGAATACTAGGCAGCAGAAAGAAAGGAGCGCCTACCCTTCACGACAGCATGGATGGGACTGGAAAGCATCATGCCAAGTGAAATATGCCAGGCAGTGAAAGACAAACACCATATGATCTCACCTGTAAGTGGACCCTAATCAAAGTCTTTCCTAATCTCCACCTCCCTAACACCCGGCTGTCTGTCAACACATGAACACGGTGGTCTGGATAAACGTGGCCAGTGGTTTGAACAACGACAACTCACTCACCCAGGCGTGGTGTGGAGGAGGCCTGCCTTCGGCTACAAGCTGGTGGCTTCCCCCAGTTTGTAATTACGGGCAAAGAAACGATATTCATTCCATCGTCACACATTTACCGAGTGCCTCCTACTGTGCACCAGGCACAGGGGATGTGTCGATGAGCAGTGGCAGCCCAGGCCTTGCCCTCCTGGAGCTTATGGTCCAGAGCAGGGATATGAACGTTAACTAGAGAATCATGCGTGTGCAAATAAATGAAAATGACAGCCCAGAATGTGGATGAAGGGGCAAGGCGTGAGGCTGTGTAGGTATAAAATCGGAGAAAAGATCTGAACAGGTGAGGGTCTCCTGAAGCAGGGGTGACAGGGCTGAGGTGGGAGGAACATGCCGATCAACCCAGCAGGTGGACAGGTTGGCCCAGGAACACGGGGAAGCAAGTTCTAATACAGAGGAAGAACACGTGTAAGAGCCCTGGGGTGGGAGGCAGACTGAATCATCGCAAGACACAGAATGCCCATCTTCCTAGAGTGAGCCAGGGAGAGGGAGGTGTGCAGACGTGACGGCAAAGAGACAGGTAGGCATGGACGTAGGTCCGTGTTCATGGCTAACCACTTTGGCTCCCGCTACGTGCTATGACGGTGCGCTGCAGGAGTTCAAGTACAAATGCTGAGTGAACGAAGGCTTTCCTACAATGCTCTAGGCCCTGTGCCAGGCTTTTATATTCTGTATCTCATGGACTCCTTCAATTTGCTGGTTCTTGCTGAATCAACTGGCTTTGCTGATAGAAAAAGAATAGTTAGGAAATCCAGGGTTACAGAGGTGCTAAGTCCCAAAGCTGAGAGCCCAATCAAGTATGTTTTGGAAACTTGACAGCCAGGTGGCTTTGCGACAGAGTAAAAAATTCACCAGGTGAGTTACTGAGCCAGAATAACGAGGTGGGGAGGGTGTAGCCGGAGAACCTAAGCCAGGGTTCCTGCGCTCTGAGGAGCACTCGAGTGCAGGGACTACGGAATGGTGCAGCCGCTCTGGAAAAGGGTTTGGCAGTTCCTCAAAATGCTGCACGTGGCGTTACGGCGTGACCCAGACGTTCCACTCCTCGGGGTATACCCAGGGAAGTGAAAACATATGTCCATGCAGAAAGTGCATGAGCGTCCGCAGTAGCACTATTCACAGTAGTCAGAAAGTGCTAACAGCCTAAATGTCCACCAGCCGGCAGATGAATGGATAACGTGCAGCACGTCCCCACAGGGGGACGCTATGTCGTCACAAAGAGGAATGGCACACTGAAACATGCTAGAACATGGAAGAACCTTGAAAACATGCTGAGTCTAACCAGCCAGTCAGCCAGTCACGAATAAAGCAATATATTGCATAATTCCATTTATACGAAATGTTCAGAAGAGGCAAATTCACAGAGACAGAATGCAGCTTAGTGGTGACTGAGGGCTGGAGGAAGGGAGGCAAGGAGAGAGAGATTGCTAATGGGCACAGGTTTCTTCTTGGAGTGTTCAAAAGCTCAAAAATTGTATTGTGGTGAAGGTTACAACTCCATGAATATACTAAAAACCACTGAACTGTACATTACAAATGGGTGCATTTTACGGTATGTGGGAAAAACCAGAACAGTGACTAAGAATTACAATATCAGAGTCCAACGGAGGGGCCTGAGTCCCGGTTCTGCACATCGCTGAGCCATGTCAGACAGGGACGGTGAAACTTCCTCTCCAAGCTTCAGTTTCCACATCTGTGCAAGATGCGTAACACCCACCTACAGGGTTGCTGAGACTACACAATGGAATAGTTCCTGAGGAGCATTGGCATCACGTGTGCCACCAGATAGATATCCACACCGAAGAAAAACGCCATCCCTCCTGTGGGCGCTGTGATTCCTGAAACGACTGATGGCATTCAGAAGCACAGTCAATCATCCTTGCAGGCATGCACCGCCTCACCCAAATGTTGCCATCTAGCCCAGTTTGGATGCAAAGACAGAGCTCAGGTGGCTACCCCAGGTGAGAAGCCAAGCAAGCCTTAGCCAAAGGTGTCAGGTGTGAGGAGGCAACGAATGGCTGACTGCCAGAGGCAGACGGGGCCGCTCCATTTCTAACAGCTCAGTCTTACCAATTTAAAGTGCTCAGAACACAGTATTCCTAAAGAGCCTTTGTCTGTCAGTCCTGTAGGACTGACCAGGCACACGGCTTGGACAGCCCGACCATGTCGTCTCCTGCATCCTGCGATGCAACAGGAGCCCTGGGCTTCGGGCAGGGCTACGGGGAAGGGAGCAAGCAGCTGCCAGGAAGCCAGTGGCCCATCCAGATGCTGGGCTGAGCCAAAGCTCGGGGCTGTCAGGTGCTCTGAGGCATCGCCGGCTTCGCTCTGGAGCTGTTGCTAACACCACTGTCTACATACAGAGTAGAGACGAGAGGATCCAAGTGGGCTTTATTAATCCCGCGCCAGTTCACCTGTCATCCCACCCTGAGGAGAACTGCGGGAACTGCAGGTGGTTTTTCTGGAAGACGAAAAGGCTCACCAGGTCCATCGGACATTCCCCAGACAACCGCAGGGCGAGGCTGGGAAGAGGGATTTAGTCTGCATGGTGAGGGCTAAAACCTGGAACAAGGGGAGAAATTATTTGGGGATGAATATGAAGAAGTTTCAAAAGCCAGAGCTCCTGGGAGGTACAATGGGCTGCAGTGACAGGCAGTGAGCTCCCCGTCACTGGGGCCGTGTGCCCAGGCTGGCGGATGACTTCGGTGAGGTGAGCGGGTATCCCAGGCCTTCAGGACTTGCTGTCACATTGAGATTGTGTCATTTTTAGGTGTCGGCTCTTGGTTCCAGGCATTTGGAACCAATTTCCCTTCTCTTCCCTCACGTACTCACAGATAACGGATCTGACTGCTTTGCTCCCAGAGCCACCTGCACGCCGCACTGGGTACCACTGACACGCCATCCTCCTTGCCTGAGGCTGCCCTGGGCTCCCAGACACCAGGCCCTGAAGTGCAGTAGGGGCTGAATGCGCGGGCCAAGGCAGCAGCATCTCCTATGCCCGGAGTCCCCCACCTCCGCGCTGCAGACCAGCACCGGTCCGGCCCTGTTCTGTTGGGAACTGGGCCGCACAGCAGGAGGTGAGCTTCACTGTAATGCACTTCAATCATCCTAAAACCATTCCCCACCACTCCGTCCGTGGAAAAATTGTCTTCCACGAAACCAGTCCCTGGTGCCCAAAAGGTTGGGGACTGCTGCCCTTTGCTGTGCAATTACCAGCTGTCCTCCCTGAGAAGACTCACCACAGTGCAACCTCCTGGCTGCACTTGCCTGACTCGCTCAGAGATCAGACTCCCCTGAAGCGGTGTGAGGGGGCTCGCTGCATGCCATCTGCCTCACAGGACGCCTTAAACATAGTATGTGCTGGACAAAATCTATATGTGTGGTTTTCAATCAGAGAGAAACACATTCTTCTGACTGAGGGCTAGGGAGGCAGCTGCTGCTCCTGGCACCATTTTCCACTTAAATCCAGCAATAAATGACAAGTCTGGATCAGGCACAGAAGCCACACAGCTCCTGGGGCCAGAGATCACGACCCCCCGGAGCGGGCGGTAGCCCGTGAGCCCTACACTGCTGGTGCGCCCTGCAGAGGCCGCTCCTCCTGGCTGCCTGCGCTGGGCCCAAGCTGCCAAGTCCCACTGGGGAGGAGTGACACAGGGACAGAGCTGGAGGAAGAGTCTCTGAGGCCCCGAGGGGATCGCCTTCTTTACTAAAAATCCCAGTAGAGTTTCTAGGTTTCTGGTCTCTGTCTAGCAAACTGCTCAGAGTGACTTGTCTGAGCACAGACCAGGTATTCGGGAGAGGCTGGAGTAAGAGTCTCTCTTCTCAGGCTGAGGGGCCCGAGAGTGAGGGAGGGGTCATACAGAGATAAGGGGACCCATGATGAGGACAGTGCCCCATGCCAAGATCCATGTCAACACAAAGGCGTGTGCGTCCCTAGCCCATGGCGACACTGAGGCGGGATGGAAGCATGGGCCGCTGAAATGGACGTCCCAGGCACAGGGACTAGCTTTGAGATCTGAGAGCTGTGAGCCGTTTGGTTTAGTAAACCACAACTAGTTTAGGATGGGCGAGGCACAGGGTCTGCGTGGGCACCGGGGGCTGCAAGCTGACCCTACGGAAGAGCCTGGAATGCACGGCTAAGGATGCTGATGGTCTTTCGGCATGCGCCCGGGGCAACTGTGCCCAGAGGAATGAAACCGAGTCACCTGCCAGGACATGGACAAACCCCGAAGGCACTGTGCTCTGCGAAATAACCCAGACACAGAAGGACAGATACTGATTCCATTTACAGGAGGCGCTTGGAGTAGTCAGGTTCACAGAGCGGGTGCTGGGGCAGGGGAAGGAGGAACTCGGGGTAAATGGGCCCGCCATTTCAGCTCAGGGAAACGAGGGAGTTCTGAAGATGGACGGTGGTGATGGCTGCACCACGGTGTGAATGGGCTTCACACCACCTAACTGTGCACTTCGAAATGGTTATAGTGGTGAATTCACGTCTGTTGTGTGTATTTCATCCCAATGCACTTATGAAAGAAAACGTGCAGCAAGCACGGTATCCAGAGAAACGCCTGTGCAGGACCACCCTTCTCTCATCTGTGGAGGTTCAGGAATCGCAGCCAACCTGCCCCAGAGGGTGCAGGAGTCACAGCGCCCTGGGCGCAGTCCCAGACTAACCCCACCGACGAGCCGGCGGTTCTGCACAGCGGCCATCTCCTGAAAGAGGTGAACTCGAAAATCACCCCGTTTCCCCCTGCCTCCCCAAGTTTTTAATAAACTTCTCTAATTGTCTACCTCTGGGTGGAGGGGAGAAAGGAGCCCGAGCTGGAACTGCCAGGCGTCCCTTTGATAACGGGCTCCCTCTCCTAATTAACAAGACCCCACACAACTGAGCAGATGCCAGCTTCAGAAACATTCACGGTGATGGGCTTTGATCACGGTGGAGCACGCGGTGTCTGCAATAACAAGGGAGTCCACGGAGCCACACTCAGACACCGTCTGATGCTGCTCGGCTCAACTCGAGGCCACCACCCGAGCACCTTTTGGAGACTCAACCCTTTGCGGGGGGTGGGGGGCAGGGGGCAGTGTGGTAGGGATGGGGTTTTGGAGGGAATAAGATACAGCTGTTGCCAACTTGAAGGAGCATCCTGGGAGCCAAAGTAGCCTTTCACCTCTTCCAACACACACTATATCCACGGACAAGCGGATGGGAAGGACGGGTTAGGTCTACACTGAACCATGTCTCCAGAGAGTTTTCTAAAACTGATGTTCAGTCACTCAACACTGAAGTTACCACACTTGACTTTCCGTAGGAAAAACAATCCTTCCTTGGTTTCCCTTCTTTCTCTTTGATTCTATTCTCTCCAAATTCAGAGAGAACTGTCATCTGGTGAGCTCATCCAACAATTTGTCTCGCTATAAATCACTTTCTGCTTCCTGGAGAAACTTACAAGGCAAACCCTTGATGTTGCTACAGGAATCGGGCAGATGCGTCCAAAAGGTTGATTCACCACTTCGTCCCCCTCCCCCCCAAATCAGCTCTTCCTGGCAAGCATCATGAAACACCCCCACATATTATGACTTCAGGTGGTCTTGTCTCGGAGAAGCAGCATCCAACTGCAAGGCTGTCTGCATGCAGCGGACAGAAACAGGCAGGAAAATGCTGAAACAACTCAGAGTGAATACGAACGGCGGGGATGTCTTTGAACCACAACGGTTTTCCTCTCCAGAGTCATTAGTGCTAATTACTAGCAACTACCCCGGTGACAAGTGCTCACAGTTACTTAGTTGCTAATTAGCTTCAATTTACCGCTCTGATTGTGTGGTCACAGGTACGCGTTTGCCTGGGGAGGAAAAAGAGCAGGTACAGGAGGCCTTAGGCTGTCCTTACCAAAGGCATCACCTGCCTGACCGGCTCTGCCCAACTCAGTGGCTCTCCAACCTTCCCTTGCACCAGAGCTACCTGGAAGGTTTATGAAAGCACAGGCTGCTGGGCCCTGCTCCCAGAAATTCTGATTCAGTAGGTCTGGGGTGGAGTCCAAGAATTCGAATATCTAACAGGTTCCCAAGTGAGGCTGCTTCTGCTGCTGGTCCCAGAGCCACCTGTGGAGAGCCACTGGCTGCACTAACTGCAGCCAAGGCAAGTGCTGCCTCTGCTGCCCCAGGTGTCCCGTCTGCCACAGGGAGGTAGTGCAGCAGGATGAGTGCCTGGTGGGTCTCGGTGAGCATCACACGGTACATGTGCCACGTTGAACAGGAGGACACCTACTGAAAGAGGGAGATTCTAGAAATGATGTGTTTGTTTCCCATCAAAACCTAACTGGGCATTTGACAACCTCTCTATCCTGCTTTTCATTTGGACAGAACAAAGCAAAGAGAGAGAGAGAGAGAGAGTAAAGGCAAAGTGTGTGATGCTCACTGACCTAGGCTTCAGCTGGCTTTGACAACTAGGCAATTCAAAAAGTCCTGTGCTAGGCTCATTGCCAGCCCTGGTCTTCATAAATATTTTAGACCTCAAGACCTAGAATGTGTGACCACAGTAATAAAGTAACAATTCCAGCATCTACCTCATGGATTAGAGAATAAACAGAGGAAGGAGTGCATTCCATTCAGCAAACCGCCATAAGCTGGCAATGCGCTGGGAGTGAAGCATGTAAACTCGGTAACAGGAATGACTAGGCAAGAAGGCCCACCTTACACCAAGCCCTATCAAGGGACTGGTCCTCTACGGTGAAGCAGCCGGGTAAGGGCGTGGCTGGGGGGGTGATGTCAGCCAATGAGCTCGCAGTGCCTGCTGGGTCCCACTTCTCCTCAAAGCACTTTGCATATGTTTACCTACTTAATCGCCATAACAATCCTGTGAATAAGCCCCTTGACAGATGCAGAAACTAACCCAATGCCACTCTGCTAACACGGGTGGGCACAGTTGTGAGTATGCAAAACAGTTTACTCTTCTGTTGTTATTGATTAACATTGCATTATTTATTTGTGCTACAATGGTAAACTTCCTTTTGGCCGCCCCTGTAAAAGGTGGAGATAAAATGTGCACCCAGGCCACCTGTCTCCAGAGACGACAGATGGTGGCCCTGCCATCTACACTCCATTGTCTCTGCAGGTGCATGACAGCACCCGTGTTTCAACAGGTAAGACAGAGAAAGCCCACAGAGGTCACACACTGACTTGGCTTTTTTTAAAAAATGAATTTACTAGGGTGACACTGCTTCACAAAACCATACAGGTTTCAAGTGTACAACTCTAGAAAACATCACCTGCACGCTGCATCGTGTGCTCTGTGCCCGAAGCCAAGTCTCTTTCTGTCTCCATGTATTGCCTCCTTTGCCCACTCCCACCCACCCCTCACGCCCCCTTCCCTCTGGATGTGACCACACTGTTCTAGGTCTCTGTATTATGTACATATGCCTTTAAAAATCCCTTCACCTTCTTCCGTACAGCCCCCAACCCCTTCCTCCCCTCGGACAGCTGTCAGTCTGTTTCCATCAGAGCAAAACACAAACTGACTTAGCTTTTGACTGGGAAGCCTGTGTGCCACGCCCCAGGCTCCTTGATGACTGGCGTGTATGAGGTTCCTGCTCCAGAGGAGGCAGGAACAAAAATGAACGCAGCTCAAGGTGGTGGGGGCCATGATACGGCTACGATGTCAAGCAAAGTGACTTTCTTCCTGTTCTGCTGATGGGCTATTACATGGCTAATCTGGGGCAGCCAGAGTTGGATCCCATTTGGAGAGACGCTGCCACGTGGCAGCTGGACTTGGGTATCTTCACACTCGGCTTTTATTGTTACTTCTTTGTGACGTTTCCTGTGCCACCCACACAAGTGCCACCTGTGCAGGTACTTCCTGATGCCTTTCTGGGGAGTGATTTGCAGCTTTAATGCCCTGAGTGGTAACATTTGTTGAGCATCCTTTAAACTATCAGGGAGTGCTGAAGGTTCTGACACAGATGATATGGGTGGTGTTTCCATGGTGTTTAAAGAGGTTCTCTACATGTTACCCACGTTGCCACTGCAGAGAGCAGAGCAGGAATCGGCTTTGCATCGTAACCCCCAGAGCAGTTCTGACTGGTATCATAGTGCCTGAATGTTCTGAGGATTTAGGTGAACTAAGCAGTTTTACCAGTGAGATTAATCCCATCAAGACAGGCTGACTCCAGCCCAGAGAATGAACTTCCCTAAAGCTGGAACTTTGCAGCCCCCTCTGACAGGGGTGGAAGGCTCAGTCCGGAAAAGGATGAGGTAGGAGAGAGAGATGGGTTTAGGTGAGGAGTGCGTCTTCTTACCCCCACTGCCCGCAGGCACGCTGCGTCTCCCACAGGGCGGTCTGCACTCACTTCCTCCTGGTAAGGTGAACTGGAGAAAGGGCAACGTGCTTTTTCCCTGTGAAACGAAATGTCATTTTTCTACTCGGTAGCCAGCCATTCCTCCTTTGACCTCACCAGGAGAGATGTCTTTGGTCAAACTGTCCAACTGTAGCCCTGGCTGGTGTGGCTCAGTGGGCTGAGCATTGGCCTGTGAACCTAAAGGTCGCCAGTGCGATTCCCGGTCTGGGCACATGCCTGCATTGTGGGCCAGGTCCCCAGCTGGGGGAATGCGAGAGGCAACCGATCAGTGTATCTCTCTCGCACTGATGTTTCCCTTCCTCCCTTTCTTCCTCCCCTCCCCTCCCTCTAAAAATAAATAAGTAAAATCTTTAAAAAAAAAAAAAAGCCCTGAGGGTGACAGCCACCCACACCCGTGGACGAACCACAGTGCACGTGTTCTCATCTGGTTCCTTTACCCCACGGGCTGGAGCACCGAGGCCCAGGAAAGGGACCTGTGGTGGGCAGGCCATGAGGATAAAGTACTTTTTTTAGAAGCCACTATTCTTCCTTTTCAATCAAAACCATGCCGTGAAAGGAAGATCCAAGTCATGGGCAGAGCCTCCTTATAAACGACACCAAGGGTCCTCCACCAAGGCCTCCCTGACATCACTGGCCGTGCTCTGAAGCGGCACACTCCTCCGAGGAAGAAAACTGACAATGATCGGGAATCTTGAGAAAACTAAAAACCTCTGACCCCAAAATAACAATTGTTAATTTATATTATAAAAAATGCAGCTGAATCTTAATTAAATCTGCAAAAAAAAAAAAAAATCAGAAACATCCTAACTGGCCAAAAATAGGAGACTGTCTTAACCAAATAATGATGATACATCCCTAGATGGAACATTATCCATCCATTGAAAGGGATAGTTCTGAAGATCAATCGTGTCAGGTGAAATAAAAAACAGGAATCAGAATTGCCCTTAGAAGGGAGACGACTGTCTTTTAAAATGTAGAGAATAATGAATTGGAAGCAACTAATGTGACGATGATGCTGTCTACGTGGTAGGCGATGGATGATTTCTGTCTCCCCCCACTTTCCCTTTACCCGTCTTCGACGTGTGCTCTGACGCACGGACTTCGTTCTGTAAGGAGGAAACACACGCACCGTCCTCTTTCCATATCACCTTTATATGCCCAAGTCAGACGTGTTACATCACCCTGACCACGTTCTTGCCAAAAGAGGTGCCCGATACCCGAGCATCCCTGAAGACGTAAACATTGCATCCAGATGGCTTTGCCGGCGAGACTCAGGCAGAAACATGCTGTCAGGACGTGCGCTGGTGGGACCATTCATCAAATGATCAGATAGAAGTAAGGTTTGCAAAAAGAAAAAAAAGAAGACATTGCCAGAGAAGAGCCTTTCTGCAGGAAAAAAAGTCACATGCTGGTGAGGAAAACAGATTTGTAACAAACGCAGCCAGTTAGGAAGATTAATGAAAGGGGAAACCACTTTGCATGGTGGTCAACCTGCAATAATTTAAGGGTAATCAAGACTAATTCCAAGATAATAGGAAAAGCTACCCATGTCTAAATTTTGGCTGAGGCTCCTTTGTGTGTTAAATGGGCCAACCTTTTGTGAAATCAGAGTATTATGGAGCACAGAGCGAGTCAAGGACTTTTTGGTTCCAATTGAACACTGTTAACATGGCCAGGGTCCTGAATCTGACAAATGGCACGCAGATGCTGGGGCCCAGCAGCAGGAAAATGCTTCTGCCCAAGGAGATTAGTGAGTGGTACCCAGGTTGATGAGTAGATCCAGGAGGGAGGGAGAGACAACTCTCCAATAAATGAAAATAAAACAGTCACAGACAAAAGAGGAAATTAAGCAAAATCTCCCTGGACTGCACAGAACTGATAAGAATCTTTGTAGTGAAAGGGGCGGGAATTCATTTTTCTGACCTTGAAGCACACCCACATATTTGAAAAAGCAGCAAGTCTCAGGCAAGGGCTGGAACACTGGCTAAAAGATTGCAATGATAGATGCAGAAAGCTCAAGAGATTTAAAGGCTGATGCCCGTTCATTTATTCATGCATTCACTCACGCAAATGATGCATATGCATACATACAAGCATATGTACACATGCATATACTTATGGTACACATGTGACACATATCCACATAGGTACATAAAGAAAGATGATCTCATACAGCCACATTTCAGTTGGCCAGACTCCATGGAGGAGAGACAATCACCTGAGTTCTAATACCATTTCAACTGTACCAGAAATACAGGCCCATACGGAGCTGACACAAGCACTTGATTTTGTAGAAGTGGACAGCCAAGGTCCAAACAAAACGACCTGCCTAAGTTTCCTAAGGGTGCAAATAACATGAATGAACTGACAGCCTGGTGTAGGCAGCATGACCCAGGACCTGGGCTAACTGCTTTATCTGCAGTACCTCCTATCCTCACCCTACAGAGGAAACAACAAAAACAGGTATTGAGAAGTTCTTTGCTCAAGGTCTCAGCAAACAGTAAGAGCTGAGATTGGCCCCTGTGTGGTGTGACTTCAGGGCCCAAAGTCGCCCCCCTTGGTGGTGAGTCCTGGACATTTCACACAGGTCTCTAGACTTTGGGTCCAGTGCTCCTTCTTTTACGAGTGGCTTCTCTGGGGCCACCCAATGCAGCGAGACCTTGATAGGCAGCAGATCCATCCCCGTCAGGTTGTTCATCCTGGACATCTAGGAAAAGGTAAGCTCCAAGGAGCAGAGTTCTGGTTTGTTTTCACTGCTGTATTCTGAGGGCCTAGAAGAGTCCCTGGCATGTGATGGGCACTCTGTGTATATTTGTTGAACAAATTAATTTCAACAGGGAAGGGAGAAAAGAAGGCCAGGGTTGTCTTTTCCAGAAGTTTGGAGCTGGACCAGAAGTCTGGGCTCAGCCAGCACACATCTGATACCACAACCACAGACCGAAGAACCCAGAGAGAGGGCCTGGCGATTGGTCCCCTTGGCTCAGTCTACCCAGCAGCCTTCCCTCCCATGATTTCCCGAGGCACACTTCACAGATGGACCGTGTCCCGGGGAGTTAGAGGCTCTGGCCGCCTGTGTGCGTGCCCATACAGAGGGCTCTGACCAGTCTGGAGGTCAGGAGACAAGAGTATTGTGTGCAACCCACACTCCCACCAGCCTCTTTGGCCTCAGAGCCCTCCTACACAGCAGCTGGTTAACAACTTTGGAAAGGAGTGTGTTTCAGCTCGTTCTCCAACATCATCACTCACGGAAGTGCCCACAGGGGTGCCATTGTTAACTTTTTAAATGTTCACTGGAGCTTTAAAAAGAAAACAGACATGCTTGTGTTGGGTCCTGGACCTCAGGATGCCACCAACTCTTTATCATCCACAATGACAAAGGGAGCGGGGAGTGTGAATAATTCAGAAGAGCTGATGAAAATCCCCAGCTCTGGGAGGCAGCATGTGGCTTTTAATTCCTGCATATTCCCCTTAATTGTAAATAATTGTTGATGGATACTCCTGAGGTCCCACAACCCAAGCCATGGGAAAGCAAACCCTAGATTACTTGGAAAAACCAGTGCCAGAAGAAAAATTGGGATGTGGTCGCGACGCCTGACTTAGGAATGGGGTGCCCGGGCCCAGCCCTGGCCCCAGGTGTGCTTCTGACTGACACAGTGCACCCTAATGAGGAAGGAGTGGATTTGGGTCAACAATAGTGACTTCTCGGACCCCAGAAATCAGGGTCATTCAGTGGAATTAAATGAGACCAAAAGTTTGCTTCCCTCACTGTCTTTAGGTGACTCCAACCCTTACAGATTTTTCTGTGATCTGAGGCTCTACTTCCCAAGGCAGCGGGGTCCAGGACGAGGTTTGAGGACATACAGACAACACTAAGGTGCTGGAGCAACAGCAAACACACAGAGTAACGGATGCTGATTGCTGTTCCAAACACAGAGTGACTCATCTGAGTCTCACACTAACCCTGAGTGTTAGATACTGTCCTTAGCATCCTCATCGTAACACACGAGGAAACAGAGGCCCCCAACCAGCTAAATCACCTGCCCAAGGTCACACAGCCAGTATATGGCAAACTCGGGATTTGAACCCAGGCACACTGGCTCGGGAGTCCAGTGCTGACTATTATAGAATCCCATATGCTGTCTACCCAGAGGGGCCCTCCCCGGTCACCAGGCCACAGATAGTTCACTAGGACGGGAGGTGATGTGCAGGAAATGAGGCCCACAGTCCGCAGAAGAGAGTCCAGGATAGACCTGGTCTGGAGGGACCTGCAGCAGGGCTGGTGCCGAGGAAGGCAGGTGCTGTGGTCACTGATCAAGGTGCAGATCACATTCTGATACACCTAGCAAAACACACACAGACATGCAAACAGAAAATTCCGTTTCCTCAGCTAGCTGTAACGCTGTTGTAGGAAAAGGAAAATAGAAGGCTTCACTTGCCACAGCCGGACACCACTGTCAAAGCATACTCTGGTTTTCTGTGGGAAGAAAGGAAGTCCAAGGGTGTGCAGAAGACAGTGAGTACAAATCCCAGACTGAGAACTCCCTGGCACAGTGACCTCGGAAACACAGGCCCCAGAGAGGAGCTGAGCCCCACCTTCCCACTTGATTCTCGCCATTGCTGTTATCGGTGCATGAAATCAACGTCTCTCTCTCTCTCCCTAGTTCACATGCCTCCCCCTTGGTTGGAGAGCAAGCTCCGTGAGGCCAGGGCATCTGACTTTCAGCCTCTGCAGCTGGCAAATGAGACTGCAGGTGAAGTGTGGGGGGTGGAGGGGTGTGCTGGAAGGAGACTGGATAAATAACCCACGGATTCTTCCCCAGAGACAAGGAAGAACACCACCACTCGGCTCAGGTTCCTCAAGTTCTACTTGAAAATCCTCTCGCCCCAGAAGGGGGCGCTGTTACCCCTAAAACCCACCATACACTACAGGTCCTGCGGCAGGTGACCAGGCAGATGAAATACAGCCCCAGACCCCGCACATCTCCCAGGTTCCTTATTCGACTCCAAGCTCCACACCGCCTGCTCCTGAGGATCCCTTCCCAGGTTTCTGCTAAATCACGGCTCTTTTTAACATCCTCTATGGAAGGAAGTCTGTCATTCAACCAAAAGAAGAAAGTCGGCATTTTAGAAGTGAAGGACAAAAGAAAAACAAAACAAAACTTTGTTTTAGTAGCCTGATCTGGATGGCGTGTCACCAGCCCACATTCTGCTTTTAACGTGGGGCATGAGAGAGAAAATTTCCAAGTGGTGTTCTCAAGGAAAGGGGGATTTGTGTTTTCCTGATACTCATGTAAAGAGTACGTCCTTTTCCGTAGGGTTAAAAAGCTGCTCTCGCTGGCTTCTGGCTACAGACAGGCTAAGAGACTGCCCATATACTCCAGCCGTTCTTGAGCTGCTGTGCGCCTGAGACACACACGTGGCTTGTTGAAAGGAGGTTCCCTGGACCCCACCACGGTGCAGGGAGGAGCCTCCAGACTCTGGTGGTTTTTAACAAGCACCTCAGGCAACTCAGCCTTGCTCTGCAGAAGACTGTGGTTCTGAACTGGGTTATGGCTCATACACATCCTCTAACACCTGCCCAACAGACCTCCCGGGGCACTCGGCTGAGCCACGGTCAGTTCCAGGGCTGCTTCCACAGTCCACACCTGAATTCTAATCCCAGGAGTGAATCCCTCAAGTCTTCTGCATCTTTCTGTCCAGCTTTCAGCACTGCTCTGGAAAACATGGCCTGGCGCCTTCTCGGGGTGACTGTGGAAATCACGAGCGATCCTTCCCTGACTTGTGTTTGGGCCTGCCTTCCCTCGTTGTAAAAGGCGAGTGTTGAGTTGCTCAGTGTCCTACTTCCCTCCTTGTCAATTTAGGTAAGGCAGACCAACCTTCCCACTGGATTCTCACCATTGCTCTTATTGGTGCATGAAGTCAATGTCTGTATCTCTCCCTAGTTCACGTGCCTCCCCCTAGGTTGGAGGGCAAGCTCCATGAGGCCGGGGCATCTGACTTTCGGCCTCTGCAGCTGGCAAAGTGGAGTCTGGAGGAGCGTCTGCTGGCACTGCCTGCCTGACTGAAGAGTGAGGTATTCCCCTGCTTGGGAACTATGGGCTATCTCAGGAAGAACTATGGCATGGTGAAACAAAAGCATGGAGGGGGCATGTGTGGTTCTTAGAAACCTTGTTCTCGAAGTAGCATGCTGTATCAGTTAGCATGGCTGTGTAACAAATCACCCTCAACTGCAGTGGCTTAAAAGTACAGGTGGGCAATCTGGCCTGAGCCAGCTGGACTGTTCTGGTTCTGGCCAAAGAGGTGGGTGTGGATTGTTCAGCACCTGCAGTCCACTGGGGGGTTGGCTGAGGCTGGGGGCTACAGGGTGTCCCCGAGAGCTCTCACAGGACAGTTCAGACGATGGGGTGTCTCTTGGCCTGGCCTTGCATCCTCTGGCAGGCTAGCCCAAGTGTGTTCACATCATGGCAGAAGGCTTCCAAGAATGGCCATAGGGTGAACCCCAATGCTCAAGCACTTTCAGATCTCTGTTTGTGGCATGCTTGTCACTGTCCCATGAGCCAAAAGAAGTGACAAGGGCAGTCCGGACTGCAGAAGTTAAGGTAGACTCCACTTGATGGGAAGGGCTGCAAAGCTGTGATTGCAGGTCACGGGCATGGGGAGGGGAAAGCCTGTGGCCATTTTTGTGAATGCCCACACACACGCACACACGAGCGCCCACACACACGCACACACTGTTGTCTGCTCATATCCCGCTGCAGAGTATCAACTGGTCTGCAGGAGGAGCTGGGGAAGTGTGGCCATGTGCCAGCTTGAACTGTTTTACTGTGGAAGGGGAACTTCGATTTTGGGAGTAGTCAGCCCTCTCCCTGGGCAAGTTTGTTCACACTGCCCAGTCCCCATCGACAGGGGCTCCCCTGACACCCAGAGGGCCCCTGTCCCGCAGTGTCACCAACAGGATGTGTTGTCCAACTCACAGATTCTCACTGACCTGGGAGTTAAATAATGGTTATCTTGGTATATTTTTTATATGCATTCCCTAATTTTTAAAACATTTTTGATAAGGGGAAGTTAAGTCTCTTTTTCTATTTAAGAACTTCTGTATTTCCTCCTCCTCTGTGAACTATGTATTCATACTGTTTGACCGTGGCTATTGGGCTTTTTCATATCAGTTTCTAGGAGCCATTTATGTATAATGTTGCGATTAGCCCATTGTCTGGGACAAGAGTCACAAGCGTTTTCCTCCTGGGAACTTTTCTTTTAAAAAGATTTTATTTATTTTGAGAGAGAGGGGAAGAGAGGGAGGAGAGGTAGAGATATATCAAGGTGCAGGAGAAATATCAATCAGTTGTCTATTGCATGCCCCCAGTCACCTGGCCCTCAACCCAGGCACGTGCCCTGACTAGGAATCAAGCTGGTTACCCTTTGGTTCACAGGCTGGCACTCAGTCCACTGAGCTACCCTAGCCAGGGCCTCCTGGGAACTCTTAATGAAGGCTGCACGCTAGCCATGGTGTGGCTGCTCTCCTGGCTTGAACGTCACCCTTTGCCAGACGCGCCTTCACGGTCACGCCTACTCAGAGGCTATGCCATTGTGTACACTGTCATTTACTTCTTTCTGTGTGCGTTCCTACTTCCTTTTTTCCTCCCAGGTTGAAAAAAAACACTTCTAACTTTAAAAAAATTATAGATGCACAGGAAGCTGCCAAACAAAGCAGAGAAGTCCCCTGTACGCACTGCCCAGGCCCCCCCATGGTGTCACCGTGGGTAACTGCACACCAGGAAATGGTTGTGGGCACACTGTGGTGTGTGCAGCCCTGCACCGCTCTGTCACGCGTGCAGATTCACACAACCCCCTCAGCAATCAAGACCCAGAGCTGTTCCGTCACGGCAGGGATGTCCCCAGTGCCCCCCACTCAGGAGGCAACGTGGCTCCCTGTGCCCCCCACGCCACCATCCCAAACTCCCGGCAGCCGCTAATACTATTTCCTTTCTAATCCATGTGCTTTCGCTTCAAACTCTCGTCAGCTTATGAAGCCTCCACTAACGCTCCGTGTATGGAATCAGAGGTGAAAGTTGCTCACTTGAGCACAGAAAAGTGACCAATCCTGGGGCCACGCAACGCCTCACCTGCCCTCACCTTCCTCCCACCACTCCTTTCCCGAATTACCCCAGGTGCCGGACGGCTGTGTTCCACCCCAGAGCTCTCACCGGTCAGCTCAGCTCTTTGCTTGTTCCTACCCGGTGTGAGGAAAGGAAACGGTCAGGCCTGCGGGTCCGAGAAAGCCACTTCCCTCTCCCGATTGGCTGAAATCACTGGTCTACCAACACTTGCAAGGGAGAGCCCTGACCAGTGTGGCTTCAGTGGGTTGGGCGTCATCCAGCAAAGTGAAAGTCGCTGGTTCAATTCCCGGTCAGGGAACATGCCTGGTTGTCAGCCAAGTCTCCAGTAGGGGGCGTCTGAGAGGCAACTGATCAATGTATCTCTCATGCATTGATGTTTCCCTCCCTCTCTTCCCCTCTGTCTACAAATATATAAATAAAATCTTAAAAAAAAAACAGTTTTTCAAAATAGAGCTCAAAAACCCTTCAAGTCAAACAAAAGCCATAAGTCAAACTCAATTCTCCAGGAGAAGGCACAGTGTGTGTGGTGGGGGTGGGGATGGGGTGCGGGTGGGGGCATGGAAGGAGGCAGGCGTGTTCTTCTGGAATAACCACTGAACTCATCTCTGGTCGGCAAAGGCAGCTTGTAACGAAACCAGGCAAAAGGGACTACAGAGAATCCTATCTAAAATGCAACAAGGATGCCACCACTGAGAAGGTTTAGCATTTATTAATTTAGTACACAGATCTCCTGGTTTTGCCAGGGTCTAAACGTTTCATCTTTTCTTTAGACTTTTTCCATTAGGCCATGTGTTGCTGTCCTAAATGATAATTAGGACAGAGAGGAAGGAAGACAAGAGCCCAACCTGACCCCATTCTGCAGAGGGTCTCATGACATGCTCTGCCATCGAGAACAGAGGTTGACCTCCCGGTAGTAATTCGCTCGGCTTGATCCTGGAAGATCGAGGCCCACAGAAACACGTCTTCAGTGAAACTGTCAACTACGCAAGTGCTACTGTCACTCCAGAGCCAGGGCATCGCACGATTTGCAGCCCAGAAGGTGCAGCCTCCCATAAGGCACTGGGGGCGTTAAGAATCTTGAGGGTGACTACACTGCAAAGTGAAAAAGGAGACAGAAGTGAGCTGCACGCTGTGAGAAATAGCCCTTCAAATAAATCTGTGGCCTGTCCCTGAAAATAAAGAGAAACAAATGCAAGCGACAGATAATGTATGATTAGGATGCTGGCCCCAGACATAAACATTTATCTGTTAAATACCACCCTGCCTTCCGTTTGGTTCAACAACTGGATCTGTTCCTAAGCGACTTCCTAAAGCCTGCATGCTCTGTGTCCTTCCCCAGCACACTGGACCCACTCGCGTGGGCTGACCCAGGGCCTGGAGCGGCTGTGGTGATGGAAGACCTGCCGTTCTCCGCTCCACATGCATCACCTGGGATTCACCTGTTCTGTGAGCTGGCTCCCAGTGAAGACGCGGGGTATCGGTATGCTAGGCACATGAACTGCTGAGTCGAAGACCCAGGGCTTGCCAAAGGTGTAGCTAGCTGTTTTGGAGATCGGTTTGGCAGTTGCTCAGAATCTGAAACGCAGAGTCACTGTGTGACTTCACGAGTCTGCTGCGAAGGGTATTCCCAATAGAGCTGAAGCTGTGTCTGCACAAAATCTATGTGTACCCGTATTCACAGCAGCGCTATTCGTAAGAGCCAAAAAAGCGCGAACCACCCAAATGCCTGCCGGCTGATGAATGTGTTGAAAAGTATGGTCCATCTATACGATGGAACAGGATTTGGCCACAGAAAAGAAGGAAGTACAGAAACCTGCTACCACACGGATAAACCCCGAACACCGTGTCTGGGGGAGACACCACAAACGATCCCACACTGTATGACTTTATGTACAGGAAATATGCAGAATGGCAAATTCTAGCGACAGAAAAAGTATTAGCGGTTGACATGAACTGAGGGGGACAGGAAGGAGGGACAGTGACTGCTAATGAGCTAGAGGTATCGATTTTGAGGTGATTAAAATGCTCTAAGATTAGGAAGTGGTGACAGTTGCACAACTTTGAATATCTGAACACACTAAAAATCACTGAATTGCATAGTTTAAAAGGGTAAATTTTATGATATATGAATTATTTCTTAATAAAGCTGCTATACAAAAAAAAAAAAAAAAGGTATGGATTTACCTAGTAAAACACCCAGAAAATGAATGCCTGCTAAACAATTAGTATGGGCGGCGGGAACCAAAGCAAAGTTCACTAAAATCTTTACAACTTTGGATGAACTAATGATTGCTCTCTATGCTACACATTATAAATGATAACCCAAGACCCTCCGGCCCACCTTTTAGCATCCCCTTCCTACCCACGCAGCATGATCCACCACTCAACATTCGTTGCTGATACCCGAGAAAATCAGAGGCAGGGAGACAAAGACAGTTCCTCGGGAGCACAGCTGACAACGCAATCTGGTCACTCCATTAACCATGTCTGCCAGAAAGGCGTACATGCCGGCCACGCACACGGCCTTGACGTTCTGTCTCCCAGAGCTGCTCCTCTCCTGGGGGAGGCGTGTGTGCGAACCACACACTCGGGTGTCAGGCAAAGCCCTTAAAGAGGCCGGTGGGGGAAACCGATGACTCTCGAGTAAGGGAGAGACAGGCCGCGCTGGGCCCGGGGAAAGCAGGGCGGGCTTCAGCGAGGCAGCGATGCTTGGACTGGATTTGTGGCCTTGGAGGCGTTTATCAGACGAGTAAAGCCAGCACAGGCATCTGTTCGCACTTCAGTTAGGTTCTTCGACTACGGGTCTGGGTTGAGATTGGAACTCTGCGGGGTACGTGCAATCAGTCCCCGGGCGCATGACTCAGGGGGAGAGCGCCTGCCTCAAAGGGGCCCTGGGCGGAGCCCCCCGCAGAGGACCCTGAATACAAGTTCTTGAACCCCAGACCACTCTGAACTTGCAGGTCGATTTTGATCTACTCTGTTTTCCTTTACTCTGAGGAAACCAGCCCTTTCCACGTCCTGGGCTTTTTCCTGTTCTCTTTGTATACTAATTAATCGAATACTCCATTAATCCACCACTTAATTAAAAAGCTACACCAGGCGAGGTGCTGATAAAGCAAGGCTTGCTCCCACGCAGCTCACAATCGAGTGTGGTGCTGTCAAAGTGTGGCCCCAGGACAGCGTCTGCCTCCCCAAAGCAGCAGCTCAGCCAGAAGGATCCCAAGGACAAACCCGAGAAAGTCTGGGAGCTACACCGGGAAATCGGCTTTCCTGAGCATGCCACAGCCCTGAGAACTCGCCTCGAGAAACAGATGGGACCCCTGCTCCGCTCCCAGCACTCTTACATAAAATTTTATCCGTTAATCCTCTCACTACCCAGGGCCAGACAGTACCGTGACCTCCAAATCCTTTGGAGGCACCTGAAGGAGATGGACGTACTGGCTCAAGGTCATCACACAGCTAGACGTCAGAGCGGAACATGAGTAAGTCCCTAAGCTGGTTTTGTGACTGTGTGATGCTGCCTCCAGACAGAGATCCTGGGGAGCTGGGGACGCCTTCCCCGAGGTGAATCTGCCTGGCCCGGAGGGGAGAAGCCTCGTGGGTAGCTGTGAAAGCGGCCTTCAGTGACCTGGAGGATGGTCGTCGGTGAATCAATTGGCCTCGGCAGCAGGCTCTCAAGGACACAGAACTCAACTCAGGGAGTGGAGGCTAGATAGACACCGGTTGAGGCTCAGATACGGTTTGCTTGAGGTGTCCACAAACAGAGAAGACTGGCTGGCCAGGTGAGCTGCCTTCCAGTGGATGCACGCCCCAGAGCCTGCACACCTGGAAGGCAGGGATTACGTGGCAGGGCTGGAAGCCTTCGGGGCGCTGAGATGACCCAGAGGGCTGTTTTGGCACAATTCTGCAGTGCACTTAGGTGCAGCAGTGCCATACGAGTCTGACAGGCTCAGCACCTAGTAGGCACAGTATTTCGCTAATATTTGCTAAGTGAATGAACATAACAGAGATGTGGAGGACCAGAGGTATCTGTTATTTTATCTCCGTCACAAGCTTGCTATGTTGCACTCTCTGCGTCTTTCTCACCCAGTGACCACAGGCTTGCTCATCTCTCAACGTCCCATTTTTCCACACCTGTCCTACTTGTCTCTGTCCCCACGGGCTCTCTCGGATGGGTCTCTGTGTATGTAAATCAGTGATGGCCCAGGTGCGCTAGTCCCGAAAAGAGGGAGACGAGGAAACACCTATTCGCTGAGCCAGGTGCCAATCTGTGTATTGCACATGGAGTATCTCAAATCATCCAGACACCGACACTCTAAGCAGAGATTTTTCACCCCCAATTTACAGATATAAAAACTGAGGCTAAGAGAGGCGACCACTGACTTAACAGGAGACGGCTAGGAGGTGGCACCATTCTTGTTCGCAAATGCTTATCCTCATCATCAATAGTTGCTTAAGCACTAGTTTTTGGCTGCTGGGGTCCTCCTGATATTTCTGAGCAGCAACATTAGAAATGGTGCCGATTCATCAGAATGAACGAATTCGTTGCTAAGGCCCCTCCCACTCACACACGCGACAGGCAGGCGTTCATTCCCCTGTGAGCGCCGAGCACAGTGCCGGGCACGACTGGCCCGGAAATGGCAGCTGGGTGGTGTCCAGTGATTCCTCTACTAGAGATGGCCTCGGGGAATCTGGATGAGAGCACCGAAGGGCCAGCACGGAGCAGGACATGTCATCGCTCAGAGCTCAAGACGTGCTTGTTGGACCCGATGCTTGACTTCAAGGTCTTTCGGTGGGAAAGTGAAAAAGGTAAAAACATTCAGAACAAAGAAACACCAAGCAGATGCCGTCACTGTGAGGGGCGGTGTCTGAGATGCGGGCATAAACCTGACACATGACCGATTGTGGCAGGAGGAGTGGACGGCTGGGGGCCGGCCGTGAGGCACAGATGCCAGCCTTTCGGGAGCTTCCAGATGGTTCCTTGCACGAGCAGAGACGAGGGCTGTTTGGCCTTTGTAGGTACCTATAAAAATCTGGATAATTTTATGCTATTCAGCCTGACAACTTTATTAACACTGTCAGCGGCTGGGCGGCCCTGTCTGTGCCTGAAAGAATGAGTCACGTCGGCGGAGCTCTATTCGGAAAACCGTCCCGGTGTTAAATCAGCCAGCGAGGATGGGGGGCCCATCTGCCCAAGCCCAGACACCGTCTCAGGCAGAGGCCCGCAGGAGCTCTGAACTCAGGCGGCGCTGAGCCTCAGTTTCCTGGTAAGATGGCTGTAAAACACCCGGACTTCGTGGATTTTTACCGGTAATAAGTGGAATAAGATAGAATGGAGAAAAGTTAGTTGAGTGGCTGCAACCTGGCGTTCGATGTTGGTTTGTGTTTCTCTCATGAGCCTGAGGTTGTTTAAAGGACCCAGATGAGGCAGCTCCCTGTGACTCAGTGATAGGAAGCTAGAAAATTTCCTGGGTAATCATGCTACTTACTACGATGATTATTAATAAGATATTTACATAATACTCTGTCCAGAACTATACTGGATGTTTGTGCACATTGTGTGGTTTAAGCTCACATCAGTTCTACGTGGGACCAGATATTGTCATCCGTATCTTATTTGTAAGGAAACAGAATCCTAGAACTACGTTAGAAACTTTCTGAATGAAGACCAAAAGTTAGTTAAATGCCAGGGTCAGAATTTACCCTCCAAGGGTACACTCTGGCATTTTAAACTTCTTCGCTGCACGGAGCATCTGGTGAGTCTGCTCATTGTAGCAATGCACCCCTTTAAACAAGTTTCCTCGTCTCCTGTTAATCATGACGGACCCTTAACTGATCATCTAATTAGTTTCCATCTCTTATTTTCTAGATTTTTATCTTTTTGTATCACATGAAGGAGAACGACCCAACCTTTTCTTCTAACTTTGGACCTTTTTTTTTTTTTTTTTTAGTGTCGGTTTTTATGCCTTTAATTTCCTAGAGCTCTGCCCACGTTTTTCTGGCTGTTCCTTTACTGTAGGATCCTGTTTACGTTTTGGGGCTGCGGTTGCCATTGGACCTCTCTGAAGACATTGATTTCAGCTGTGAAAGTGTTTTTGCTCCTCTCTGCCTTACCTGTTTCTTCCTCCTTTTTTCAGCCTGTCAAAACTGATCTCTGACTTTTATATTCGAGTTTTTTTCTGCAGTGTCCACTAACTCTTCACAGTGTGGTGAGCAAGGTGCTAAAAATGGCTTGACAGCTCGGAGTTTGTGGGTGAGCTTCTTCTAAAAACAATCTTCCCCTCCTCCCCACCCCCCTCCAGCTTTATTGGGATACAACTGACACAAAACACTGTGTGAGTTTAAGGTGTACAACGCGTAGATTTGATACATTTATAAATCCCCACCACAGTGTTAACTACTACCCATCACACAGTTGCCATTTCTGTTCTCTTGGTGAGAACATTTAAGATCTACTCCCTGAGCCACATTGAAGTACATGACACAGTATCATTAGCTACAACCAGCATGCTGTTCATTAGATTCCCAAGCTTGTTAATCTCGTAACTAGTAGTCTGTACTCTGACCAGTATTTCCTGTGAGTGGGCTTCTTAGCTGTTGGCCTTCACTACAGGGCCATGGCCTTCTGCTGGGTCCACCCATCAGGGTCCAGGGAAGAAACAGCGACCCCACACAGAGGGACCTTCACTAATAAAGGGCTGCTGGCCCAGTATGGGGCACTGCCAAAGCAAAACGGGAATACTGACATATCATGTAACTAGCACCTGTAAGTGCCAACTGCCATTCTTAGGGCTGGGACAACAACGAGAAAGATTTAGAATTACCAGGCTTCAGGGGCTTGGAAGCCCCCTGTCCCGATCCGGGCCCAGGTCTCTGACAAGGGGGCACCCCAATGAGGAAGGAACGGACTGAACCTGGAATGCAGTGGACAACCAGGCCAGGAAATCCTACTGGGATGGTTTTGCCACAACAGAAAACAGACTAGCAGAAGCAAGTCTCTTCCTCCTCCCTGCCTCAGTTTCCCTCTAATGCCCCTATTTGTAGGACCTCACGGGAGCCACTGGCAATATGGAAATGCTAGCCAAACCCCAGCCCCAGGTACTCAGAGCAAAGTCCAGGCGGAGGCTGGAGGCTGAGAGTGGTAGCTGAAAGTTCTCTTACAGGAGCAGAGCTGGGTATCTTGATGTCAGGATCAGACTCTGGGTCTGGGCTGTTTCCCCGGAGACCTCACACAACTTCCGGTCTGGAAGACACAAAAGCTGCCTGAAGTCTTCTGAGTCCTGAGTGGAGAAGGGGACTGGGGGTCTTCCCTTTCAGGACACAGACTTTCAGGCAATCTCCCTAGTTTCACTCGAGGTGCCCCAACCGCATCTGCACAGGCTGCGGCGCTGTATCCAGAGCCACGTGGGTTCAGCGTGCCCCGAGAGAAAGCTCCAGTGCTGTGCTGGTGGGGGAGGAGTACCTAGCTGCAGGGGCTGCAGGGAGAGTTCAGGTTCCAGTGGCTCCTTAGAGAGACTCCTGTCCCCCCGGCTCATACTCATTCCTAGTCCACGCTACCTTTGGGGGTGCGCACAGCCTCTCCTGAATGAGCCGTGGCTGGGGTCAGCAGAGGCACGCAGCCCGTCTGCTGTCTCGCAACCCAACTGAACCGCCGCTCACAATGCTGGTTGCAGAGCGTCCATGTGCATCCCGCTCCCCACACTTGCTGACGGCCCTTGTCTGCTGCTCTGCTCGCCCACTGCCTTTGTCCTGTGAATACGCTTGTAGTGTTACTCCTTCCCTTCCATTTCGGGGGACTTCGGGAAGGTACGGAAATAAGCTCATGTGCTCAATTCATCACGCTTTATGAATATTTTTTTTTAAAGAAAAAGGATGTGTGGGCCACTTAAAAACACATGTGCAGGCCAAAACACGTGTGCGAGCCAAGCCTGTCCTCTGGGCCAGCGCCCGCAACATCTGCGAGGCATTAAACACTGCACTCCGAACAACGGACGGAATGCCAGCATAATTTGGGTCATTTTGCTTGCAGAGGAGGCTGAAGAACAAATTAATGGTAGAGAAGAGACCAATTGAAAACAGTTCGCAGCTGTTCTCTTGCTCCGAGAACAGAATTAAAGGGCATGAGCACAGAACGCAACAGGGAGGGTTTTAACCCAAACCCCCTCTTTCCTGGATCACTGTGGGGGCCGCGCTGGTCTCGGGCCCTGTGTCTCCCCTCTACCAACGGTCCTGTGGTGGCCGTTTTTGCTCCCTGATTCAGAACCGCTACATACAACACCGAATCAAGTGTCCATCAGTGGTGGGACGCCAGTCAGCATGTGGAGCCCGAGCGACGCCTTGGGGGGACAGTGACAACCGCGGCAGATACGGCCCCTTCCCCCTCAGCACTTAGAGCTTAGCTAGAAACAAAGACAAGCCAGCGAGTGTTTCCAATAAAAGGTAGATCTGACCCGTGACCACCCCTCATGTCTCACCATTATCTCCTCCCATGAACGACTCTGGCCTTGTGATGCGCCGGGCCTTGGTCTTCCTGGGGACCAGCCTCACCCTAGAGCCATCTAGGGGCCCACGAAGAGTAGCCGCATTGCAATAGAAGACATTCCTAGTATGCAGGAAACTCTAAGAGGTTCAGAGGCTCTGTGTCAGGGACCAGGGACAAAGACCAAACATTTATATTTTGTATAATTATATCACAGACACTGCTTATGGTTAGGGCTCACCCACAGTCCAGGATAGTGTCCTCATCACGAGATCCCTAACTACATCATATCTGCTAAGTTCCTTCTGACTATAGGTTAGCTTTTCTCAGGTTCTGGACTGAGGACGAAGATGTCTCTGGGGGCATCATTCAGTCTATCACAGGTAGAAAGAGGAAGGCCTGGGATTCGGACCCGAGTCTTGGGCCCCAGAGCACTGTGTGTCAGCGCCCCGCATGCATGCTCCCCATGAACCAAGCTTTGGCCACATCCGTGACCCCTGTGCCCCAAGTGTATGTTGCAGGATCATTCCCCCATGCCTTTTCCAAGGTGATCCTCCTTGCCTGAAGTCCCTTCTACTTGGCCCAAAGCATCCTACTTAACCCTCAACGCCCAGATCACGAGCTTCCCCTCTGTACGGTTCTCCTGTCACTCCTGAGCAGAACTGGCTCTCCATTTTCAATGCCTCCATTGCACTTTGGTAAATTAAATTTTCTGCACAAGCAATGAGCACGTAACCTTGCAGCTGTTTCTGCTGCTTCCTTCCCCTTCTCCATTT
>PVIA01008937.1:0-66199 GCA_004024845.1 Tonatia bakeri
GGACACATGGATAAAAGATAGGGGGAGGGTGGTAATGGGAGGGAGGGAGGGAGGTAGGGTGGGAGGGATAGATTGGGTGGGAGGTAGGGAGGTGGGGTGGGAGGACTTGAATGGGAGTAGGGGGGTGAAAACTGTACTTGAACATTCATTTAAATAAAAAAAAATGTCAAAAAAAAAATGCAACAAGAAAAACCCAGCTGAGCCCAGACTCCACTGTGAGTGGTCTGTGTTTTGTCCTGAGCAGGAACTGGGAACACCTGGGAATCCTGGCTTGGGCTCCTGTCCCAGAGCTGCAGTGTCAGGGCTGGGCTGCTTTTCATGAGCAGAAGGCCCCTATTTGCATTTCCTCCTCCTATATATTGAACTCTGGGTGTGAGCGGTGACATAAAGGACAATGCCTTAGTGTATGACATGCCCAAAGGTTCATGTCTGTTAAGAATTACTTTGCAAATTTGAACCTCTGCCATCTCCACTGACCCAGATACTCCATGCAATGGATACATGACCTAGGAGAATAAACGTTCATAAAACATGAGTATTTAAAATGAGAAATGCCTTTGAAAGTCACCAGTAATGAACATACCAAGAGAATTGAATGCTCATGACCAGAAGGAGCATTAAAACCGCAAGAGGTTCCTGTTTGGGTGACAGAAATTTCCATTGAACCCTATGTCTTTTATGAAGCAGAGTATGAACTACGTATAGAGCAAGACCCTAGAGCATGGGGATTCTGTGTTTGAGGAAGTTTGTGTGGGGCTTTGGAGACAGAAGCATGAAATCTACAGAGAAGCACACAGTGCTACTGGGGCACACTTTTTAGTGGAGTTTGGTGCTGAATGTTCAGCATCTTCACTGCCCACCTTTGCTTTATTTCTTAGACTCTGTGGTAAAACCAGGTTCTAACATGGGGACACAGAGCAAACTCAGTCATGACTAGATCTGCTTAGGTGAAGATGTAGATATTAATTGGGGAGTAAGTATTTTTAAATTATAATAATTTCATTACAATAAACCTTTATTCCAATCACTAATACAAAATAACAGAAAATAAATGAAATCAGCAATGATATGAAAAGCATCATTTTCTTTGTTCATTGATTGCTAAGTGAATAAATCATTTAAATCACGTCTCCATCTTGGGGTTCTTGGGTCTATATAAATCTGGTCAGGTATTATGGCTACGTATCATTTTCACTATCAGCATCTGTGGCTCTGTGGATGTGTGATGCAGTTCTAATCAATAATGTAAAAAACAGATCCATCCCTGGTTCATCAGAAGTCAATTTCAGAAGCTTGGTCCTCTCAACTTTCATCCACTTTCACATCTGCACATGAACCTTGAGAATGCTGTCATCTTTCCCACATGAGGCAGGTGTCATCTCTGCATGAAGTCACATACTCTGTGGATCAGTGTGAAGAAAAGGAAAGGGACCCTCTCAGATACGTGGATGGTGGGATTATGCAAGCCTGGAGCCAGTACTTCCAGAGTTCTTGTTCTTTATGTTGATTTGTCCTCCTCATATAGCAAGTTCAAGCTTTCTTGTGTCACTTTTCTCAGAAATACCTTCACATTGTCATCTTGTCAGTATTATAAAAAATAACTGATTTGAAAATGCACTCATTATTTTTACATTTCAGCCACAAAACATGGTATCCTCAGCTGTAAGATAATTAATTCTTACTATTTGGGATTTGGACAGACCTAGAGAGTATTATGCTGAAGAAAAAAGTGCAGATGGAATAGCAGCAATACCACATGATCTCACTTATATGTGGAATCTAATGAAGAAAAAAAATAGAAACAAACTCATAGACCCAGATTTGGGAGCCTGGATGAAAAGGGAAGCGATAAAGAAGTACACCTTGGCAGTTACAGGTTAAACAGAGGGAGGTAAATCACAGCACTCCTAATAAAGTCAGTAATACTGTACTGCCTGTGAGTGGTGCCAGGGAGAAACTGGAGATACAAGCCCATCACATCACAAAGTGTGTAAGTGTCTCACCAATCTGCTGTAGGCTAGAAGCTCGTGTAGTATAATGTGGAATGGCAATTGGAATTGCACAAGAAAAAAAGAGATTTAAAACAAATTCCAGGGTACAGCAGACAAGAGACATGGCTGAATTCCAGGTCTATATTCACAGGTTTTACCTTTATTGTGAAAATTCTCAACATCTTTAGGTTTATTAGAGACTCCCATTGAGAACCTTAGCCTAGTATTATTTGCTGCTGGCACCTACCTCAGTAACACACAGGGACATGCTAACCAGGAGGTAGTATTTTAATCTGACTTGTGGAAGGGCCTTTTCTGTCCCTCCCAGAGATTCCAACTCTGTGGGTAATTAACATTGCATGCCCCTTTGGCGTGTGTATTTATCATCAGCCTAAGACATCCACACAAAGCTGTTGTGTGTCCCTCTGTCCCTGTATGGCATCAGCTATGCTTGTTTTTGAGAGCCTGATGCCATCACCCCTGGGGTTCTTTCTCCTCTGAGGTTGGGTTCATATGGCTGTGGTGTCCCTGGTCCTGCGTTTGGTTACTCCAGCATGATGCCTTCTGGAGAAGGTCCTCTTCCTGGTTCACATCTACAGTCTCTTTCTGGATTCTCATGTGGTGGAAGGGTTATAAAGTTCTCTGGGCTCATTGAGAAAGGCACTGGCACCCTCATAGGGCACTCTCATGATCTAAGCAACTCCCAAATCCCCACGCCTAATACCATCCTAATTGGAGTTGAAGAGTTAAACACATAAACTTGGGCAGACACAAATTTTCAAACAACAACACTGACATAGACCTCTGAAGGAAGGGTGGTCCAGCCACCATTTTGACCTCCTTTACTAAAAGGATTTCATGCTCAGACCTGCATATTGTACAGGAATAAATGTGCGGAGATTTCATCCCTAGGTTTGTGGTAATTGATTCAATTGTCGTAGGAATGTAGAACAGGCTAGAATGTGGTCCCCAGTGGCAAGGGCATGCCCACTTTTCTCCCTGTTGTGTGATGACATCAATACTGGCTCAGTGACTGGGGCACTGGCAGGTACCTGGTCTCAGCTGGGTATACTCCTTAGGTTCTCACCCTGAGGGATGACTGAAAGAATGCTGTGATGTTGTCTAGTATGCTGGAACCTGGAATACCCGTCAAACCTCGGATTTTGTGTCAGTGTGTTATCCCCATGATGCTTGGCCAGAGAAAAGGATATAGAAATTCACCTTTGACTGTCTTGTACTTACTTTTCCAATGCATGATCTGATTATTCAGAAATAAGGGGTGTCATAGGACTTGCTGGGGAATCACAACATTCTAATCTCAAAACCTGACCCTGACCAAACATTACCAGATGATGCCTCTATGTACAGCCTCTTTCACAGGAAAGGGGAGTTCTGAATCGCCCCCTGTACAAATCACAATAAATAACAGGAGTTCTTTTTGCAGCACCTTCCCTGCCTTTTTCTTGCAGTGCCTGTGGTCTCTGGAAAACTTCCCTCAATATATGATCTGGTTTTGGCAGCATTGGTCCTGATCTCAGGTTCCTGACTGTGTATGAGGAAGTCAGGAAGCCCATTGCCTTCACATCTCTTCAGCACAACACAGATACCCTGACTCTCAGGATTTATGACGCACTCAGGAATGTGGGTCATCACACTGTGTCTATTGCAGTAATACACAACCATGTTCAATGCTCTCAGGCTGCTCAGCACCATGTAGGATGTGCTCATGCTCTTGTCTGTGGTCATAGATACTCTGCCCTAACACTACTGTGTGTAGTGTATGCCCCCATTATGAGGCTTAACATACCCCATCTACTCAAGAACTTTTGCTGGGTGTGGATGTACCCACTGCATCTCTTAAATGGTAAAGTTATATCTAGAATCCTTGAAGGAGACATTCACTGTGGCCTCAGGCTTCCTCACTTCCACCCCTCACTGCAACAGATACACATGGGCATTGATACTTGTGGATAGGAGATAGGAGTGGGTTGAAATTCCCCCTTGACTGTCCCTGATTACCTCCTTAGCCCAGGGACTAAGGAGCCCCTTGCCTGTAGCCACTGCCACTAGGAAGAAGACTCTCCAGGCCCAGGCCATGGTGAGGGGCTGTGCTGTCAGGACTTCTGTAGGGGAGGCTGTAGCTATGGGTGATTCTCTCAGGGCACAGACACACTCATGTTCTACCTGACCACCTCTTCTCATTTGCATATTCACGAAGAAAGTGTTTCATAGTGGAAGATATTACCAGCGTGAGAGAAAACAGAGGGCATAGGGACCATGCTCAGCAGGAGACTAAGGATGAAAGTCCTAATCTATGTTGTAGGAGATGTGTCACCTACCAGGCCCCTGAGCTCTGTACAGACATAATTCTTTTCACTGAAGAACAAGTCCCCACAGGACATGCTCCTTATTGTGAAGCCACCTTTGAGTGACACACAGACCACTTTTGGGCTTTAATGCCTGAAGGTCTCATTCCTGGATCAGAATGGCTGCAAAATGCTGCACCTAGTGAGTTAACAAAACCATCCTTGCATCTAGTTTCTCAGAATTCAGATATAAAGCAGCAACCAGAATGTGCTCACTGACTGTGGTTCTCATATATTATTGAGTTTGGTAAATGTTCTGATAGAATAGGATATTTATAGTCACCTCATGTCCAGTCTTATTTTAGATGCTTTGATGAAATGAGGAAGACACAGGTGCTCAGAGGAAATTATTTTTCAGCTCCCTCTGCAACTTCCCATATGCAGCAGTCATGAACTTGTGGGTCCCACATGGCCCCTACTGTTCAGCCCGCACTTTGCAGAGAAGAGTGCTGCTTGGGCTCACAGAGCATGGGCCAGTTGGTATCTCTAATCCAAAATTACAGACTCTACCCTGATATCAGGGCACTCCCTAATGAACAACACATGATTTTACATCTCTGGAGATGGAGGACTGGACTTATTAAACCCCAGTGGCTCTGCAGGGAGCTCCCAACTAGGGTGTGGTTAATCCACATGGAAGCAGATTCCTTGGAGCTGCTAGATATACTGACAGAGGCAACAACCCTGATCCCTGAAGCTCTTAAAGACGTTGGGGGACTCTGATGCTTTCAGGCTCCTCTGCTTGTAAGTTCCACTCGAGTACAATTTATGGGGCCCTAATTCCCCTGAACTTCTATTGGTCAATAAGTTACACACACGTGCGCGCACACACACACGCACATACAGTGATGATTTTTCTTGTATGACTTTTGATTTTTTTCCTCCCTGTACCTCACACATAGGCAGTGCCTCTACATGGATTCTAGGATTTGGTGTGACCTCCTTTCAAAGCCAATCAAATGCCACCTGGACAGGAACACAAATTGTAAAGAGACTATGTCTGTCTTTTCCTGGTGTTGCAGGTCCTGTGAACCCAGGTGCAGGTTAGAAGGGATCAGATCTACCCCAGGGAGAGCCATATTTGAGGCTAGGTCAATCCCCTCACCACAGGTGCCTGTAGCTGGGAGTATCCTGAAGGCCCCACACCTAAAGGAGGGGATTCACTGAGAACATAAAGGTGGAGGAGGTGGTACCTTTGTCAGCTGATGCAGGGGAAGCTACTTTCCTAGGTCACCAGGTGGATAGGGCAGCAGTGAGCAGGTGAGTTAGGTATGTCTTGTGATGGACATTCTGGCTTTTAGCCCATTCTTTATGCTCCATCCTGATGATTGTCTTCCATTCTGTGACCATGTGTCTTGTCGGGAGTGAACCTAGTATCTCACTTGGAGACAGACTCACTGCTCAGTGACCCACAGCTGCACCTGTCAGTTGCTACAGGAACCACCATCTCCTCCTGCACTTGGTCTCAGGTTCAACCCCCATGGGCACTCCTGTACTGACCAAGGGATCACAGGAGAGAAAGCAGACACCACTTGTCAGTCATTACTCAGGCTCCCTCTCAAAGGTGGTCTTTTCTAGGGTTGGCACAGAGGAGGTGAAGTGATGTTGCAATGTGGGCTCCATGTCTTCCAAACCAAGCAGTCAGGCAGACACTGAGTAGTTGCTCAGGTCCAGGGGAAGACAAAACCACCTGTTTCAGTTTTCACTGACTGGGGAATGTCACAGGTGGATCCTACTGCATTTCCACAGTACCATGCAAATGGGATGTGTTTATCAAACGTGTCAGTTATGTGAACTCTAATATTTAAGTCACTGCATGTTTATCCTGTATATTAGTCTTGTCATTATAATGCATTATCAAGCTAAGTACCTGCATCAAGCAAACATCCTTCTAAGCAAACATTCAGTAATATGATGACTCAAACAGATCTCTATGTTCTTAGTAAATGGATGTCACAAACGTTCCCAAATGAAGGCAAATTGTAGTTGGTTATTGTACAAGATGAAATAATGGATAAAAATCACTTGCAAGATCAATTGCTGAGGACATCTGTCCTGTAGCTTATCATCAGCTGTGTCTTCTGAAGCTATCTCAGTGAGCTCTGATGACACACAGTACTGCTTTCTTCTATCCTCAGTAATCTTTACTAAGTCTTCCTCATGCTCTGGTATTTTCAGTGGGCCTCGGATGTCTAGGGAAACCTGAAAAAAATGAAAATTCTAACATGGCCTTACTTGATGTGATCCTCCCTTTTGTTCACTGAGTACCCTGTTCTGTTTCAAATTAGCACTTGTGTGGGCTCTGATGCACAGACTTTCATGCCCTCTGCTTTATAGTAGCATCAGTCATGGTTCTCCAGAGAATCAGACCTGAAGATGTATAGCTACATTTACATTTATAAGGAATTGGTGTTCAAATTATGCCAGTGAGATGTCCCAATGTCACATGAGATGCATTTGCAGGCAGCAGAAGTAGGGGAGCTGTGGTGGTAATTCAGCCTGCTGTGATGACTGAGGACCAGGGTACCCAGGGCAGGAGAAGATGTCTGTTTAACTTCTGCAGAAATCAGCACCCAGGTGGGAATAACTTAATTCCCCTTCCTCACTGTTTGTTCCAGTCAGTGCCTAAGTGGAGTGGAGGTCACCCTGCTACATATTGGGTAAACTAGTCTAGTTATCTCAGCCACAAATACATAGGTAAGTTCACCTGTAAACACACTATGAACAAACTCAGGAATAACTTTCAGCCAAATGTTTGAGAACCTTGTGATCCAGTCATACTAAAACAAAACACAACAAAACAAAACAACAACAATAACATAAAAACAACCATCATAACAAAGTTCTAAATATTTAGGGAACCATCTCCTCAGTCAGATCACACGAGTCTGCCTTGTGCATTTCAATGGAGGAGAAGCAATCACTTTAGACTCATCCTGGTGATTGCTTTCTTAGGTAAATATATGGTGAATACAGGATGGAAAGGAAGCTCCAGGGACAGATGGAGCCAGACCTTGACCTCTATGTGCTCTGCTCCTGCAAAATCTGTTTGCTCTGGGTGCCTCCTGGTGGTCTCAGTCACACTGGCAAGGAAGATTATGTAGGAGTTCATGCTGACTTCCCTACTCTCTGTCTCTCACACAATAATTCATGGTGCTCACAGAGCTCAGCTTCAGAGAAAACACATTTTTACATGTGTCTCTGGATATGAGGGTGTGGTTGTTGAGGGATGTGTTGTAGTTGTGCTTCATGACATATGCTTCTGATCCACTCCAGTTTATTCCATGTGGGCTTAAGGATCCACCTCCAACGGTAATAACTGGTCATGTTGGAGAATCCAGCAACAGTGCAGGTGAGGGAGAGTGTCTTCAAGGGATGTTGGGAACCACCCTGCCTGATTTTATAAGCTGTAACTCCCCAGGACTATGGCTGAGTAAGAGACCTTGGGACCATAACCCACTGAGGAGACAAAGCTTGTCTCCCTGGCAGGGGTGTTGCCTCTGCCCCCTTTATTTCACTCTGCCTGGCCCCAAGTGCATGATTGGTTAGCCAATAGCAGGTAAGATTTCTCAAGGGAGGGATGACCTAAGATAGGCATGGTCACAGGGGCCCCTCAGGGAAGGACTTGGAGTGCTACAGCAAAAGGAGGTGATGGACCCTCACCTCTCAGCTTTGATATAGCCTGAGTCCTCCTTCTGTCTGTGAGAAGTCTCCTAATCTCTTGACTGTCTTACTTCCCTTGCCTGACTTAAGCCTGGAACAATGACAGAGGACAGTGAAGCCCTGTGCTGGAAAGGGCAGGTTCCCTGGGGTGATCACACCTAAGAAAGAATACATAAAATCCTGTGAAATCTCCTTTTCTAAGAATGCCCTCAATTTTCCGATAAGGGTCTGAGCAGGATATGAGTTTGTTTTCCAAAGTTTCATAGCCCTTTAGCTAACAGGCTCTGACTCAGACTAAGCCCTTGTAGTTCTTTGTATGTTATCTATTGCTTCATCCTTACTGCCTGACAATGATTAATGAACTTTACCTGTATTCCTGTGCAAACTGAACCCAATAAAAGCCCATGGAGGAAAAGGTTCTTGGCCCCTATCCTTTCCTCCCCAAGCAGATCATATCTTGGTATACTTATTCTTATCTGTGGCAGCCAGGGGCCTAGGCCTGCAGGTAGAGTCACCCCACAAAGGGTTTCATAAGTCCTGGGCCTGACTCCTCAGGTAAACTTGGGATAGGACACCTGGGGACAAGAGTATCAGTCCCTGTCAGCCAAGTGTAGTAATAATCACACCATGGACCTGTGTCTGACATCTGAGACACTCAATGGGAGTGTCTCACCAAGCACGAGAGGACACACAACAGTCCTATCTTCTTCCAGAGCACAACTCTGCCTTCCCCAGAGAGAAGTCAGGCTAGTGTGAGGAAAGAAATGTGAACCTCCATAGCCCAGGGGGGAGGATTTTCCCTGGATATGGAAGGGAAATTTTCATGTGGGTCAGCCTTTCTTTGATCAGTGAAGAGGGACTGAGATCATGCACTCTGGTTATTCTGGTACCTCTTTGGGGATGTCTCTTTTCTTGAACTCACTCAACATGTGTGCAAAGGGTAGAGGATCACCTGGTTTAGGAGACACATTATAATTTGATCAAAGGCAACTTGACCTTTCTGAGCATAAGAAGAAATGATGGACTAGATGACTAGGTGATCTTTCAATTCTCACGTGTCTTTCCAACATATTTAAATGAAATTACCACTGGCTCAGATAGTTTCTGAATTCCAAAAGTATAGTAGTTAGAAAATAATTACCAAATTGCATATCACAATTCCGTAGAAATGATGTCTGAATTGGTAAATTTATTCAGAAATGAGACAGTTATTGTCAACATCTTATTTCTTAATTTCTAATGGCATTTTCATCTGAGAAGCTCTCTGGAATGTACAGGCAGCTGAGGCATTCTTGATTCTTGATGTTGGAACATTTGAGTTGGTGTTTATAGCTCCCTGTGAAAACTGTTCCCTTAAGTAAGCCCAGAGAATTGTGCAGAGACTTCATACTAATCATGTCAACAATGGTCACCTTATTGCATGGACACATGATTGAAAGTGAAAGGAGTGATTATTCCAGTGTACAATTAAGAACCTTCAATATGATAAAAGATTATGACAAAGATCAACTGAACTGTTTTCACACTCTAGTGTTGTCAGTGGTGTTGAGGTTCAGAGAGAGGGGATGAGGAAAAGTCCTAGCATACATTTTCTCACAGGAAAGTAAACTTCAACCCTGACAGGAAACCCTCACTCCCAGCATCCCTCGGCCGTTTCTGGGGATGGTCACTGTGGTCACTGCTGGGCTCTCCCAGACAACATATAACATTATTAATGTATAATAAACATTTTCTTCCATTCATCTCATGATTTGTAAATATATTTTTCATGTCCATGTTTGTCTTTCTATTGACTTATTGGATCTTTGTTGTGGCGAATTCATTTAATTTTATCAATGTCTAATCTATTAATTTTTAATTAGTCTTTTATTTGGTGATTTTTTTCAAAACACTCCCTAGAAAATGGCCAACCTCCCCTGTCCATGTGCATTGGTAATTGCAGCCATAGTGAGTAGAAAGAGTTCTGAAATCATGAGTGGATCTTTGCTGGGACAATTACCCAAAGAGCTGGGTGTAACTTTGAAACTGAGTAACAGGAGGATGAAGGATTGTGTCACATGACAGAAATATGATTGATTTCATGGGTAGAAAGCTATGAATTTAAAGACTTTTCAAGTGAATACCCAGGAAGAAGGAAGGGCATGGCAGAGAGAGATTGCATCACCTTAGAAAAATAACTGAAAATTTATGGACAGAAGTTTGTTAGAAAGAGGAATGTGAAAGATTCTGCATGTAGAGATCAAGGGAAATGAGGAATATGACATTGCAAATGGTGGAAAGGGGGTTCTTTGTTACTCACATTCACATTTTCTTAGTCTCTCTCAATTATTTGGTCACAATGTCACAGGTCAGGCAGATTAGGGATACGATAACTTTGAGGTCCTTACTCATCTGGCCACAGACTGACTCACTTAAGCTGCATTATTCACTGGGGTCACATTTATGAAATTTCTCAACACTAACAGAAAAGAGAGGACACCTCTGACCAGAGGAGCCATGGTAACTTGGTCTGCATGAGGGACCACTGTTTCACTGGACCAAGAGTCCTGTCTCAGTACATCACCATGGTCATCTCCATCACATTCTTCACCACCATCATCATCATTACTATCATCATCATCATCACCATCTACATCATCACCATCATCATGATTTCTTTACTCATATGTGTTCTCATTTTCTGTAGACATGGTGGCCATCCACACAGAATGAGTTTGTATCTCATTTTTTATGCCTATTAAGTGGAATTAGTAATTAGACTTTTATGGTTGACTGCTAACAAATGCAGAATCCCCCATTCTCTTCTCCATCTACCTCACATTTATTATCAGGAATTGGATAATAAATAATGGGTCTTCTCTTTAGATGTCATTGATTGAAACCACACAAACCCCTGTAAGCAAAATCTGCCCTTGTACTACCTCAACAAAATACAGGCCCTGAGACAGAATCCTTCCCTTGCTCCATAAAAGCATGCCTGACTTGCTGAATGGCTTTTCCTGTTCTTCCCATAAGCTTCAACTACATTTATGATAAATGGTCCATGTCTCCATGGTGTGTGTTTCTTGTCAGCCTGGGCACCAACACCAAGCTGTCATGGGTCCCTCTGCCTCTGTGTAGTATCAACAACACTTAGTATGGTGAGCATGATGCCAGCTAATTGACTGTTAGGAGCATGTGTCTTTGTCCTCTGGTGTCTGTTTCATATGCCTCTGGTGCCCACTGTCTAGCATGCTTGTGTCCTGATTCTGGCCAGCTTGGACACTAGGGTGTGGAAATGGGCTTTACTCTTTGGTCCAGCAGAGCCCTGGTTACATTCAGTTGATGTGGGTCAGAAGGTATGAATATTCATTGGAAAAGAGCACAACAGTGTGTAAAAGAGACACTCCATATTGTAGAGAATGTTGTCTTTCTTTACAAAACACATTTCTACTCAGAGACTTCAAAGTGTCCTCAGAATCAAGAATCCAGAAAGATTTCTTGAGAGAAACTGTTACAGGAAAAGAAAACCAAAAAAGAAATGAGACCAATCCTCCAAATGTACTTGCTGAGCAACCCTGAGCACCCCCTAGTAGTCACAGTCCTTCCTGCTGGGACATTTGTGTGGGCTCACACAGACTTCCCCTGACTGTCTCTTATTAATGCATGACTGTGTCCTTGGTTCTCAAGCTACTCACCTACATGTGGTCTGTTCCTGTGGACTTGTCTGTGGTCATGGTGACTCTCCCCTTGAATTTTTCTGTGCAATTTGTGTTGCCACTTTTAGGATAAAGATACACCATCCACTCAAGCCCTTGTCATGGAGCCTTTTGTACACTGTGCATCCAGTAGTTGGTGAATGTGTATCTGGAAATCTTGCAGGAAACCTTAACTGAGGCTCTGGGTCTATCAAGCTCAGCACAATACTACACCTGCAGCCCCATGGAGTGGACACATGTGCAGAGGAGGCAGGAGTAGGTGGAAATGCCCCTTGACTTTCCTAGGACCCCAGCTCAAACCAAGGACTGGGAAGTTCCTTACCTGTAGCCACAGCCACCATGATAAATGCTCTCCATCTCCTGTCCATGGTGAGAGGCTGAGCCATCAGGACTTCTGTAGGGGAAGTTGTGGCTGTGGGAGATGCTCTCAGGGCACAGACAGTCCCACATTTAACCTAGTCTACCTCACATTTGCATATTCACAAAGCAGAGTGTTTAACACTTGATGACTTCTCCCCACTTCAGAGAAGATAGAGGACAGGGGGCTAGGCTCAAAGGGAATGTGAGGATCAATTTCATAATCAATTTGTGAGGATAGGTGTCCCCTGGCAGTACTCTGAGGTCTGTGCTGACCTACATCTTCCCACAGAGAACAAGATACCACAGGACATGCTCCTCCATGTAAACCCAACTTTGAGTGACACAGAGACCTCTTGCAACAGTTATGGGATTTAATGCAAGAATAACTTATGCTGGATCAGTTTGTCTTCAAACTGGTGCACCTAATGAGTTAATAAAATGATCCTTGTCTTTAGCTATTTACAATTCAAATATAAAAAGACCAACACATACCCCTATTGATGGTGGTTCCCTTGTGTCATAGAGTTTGGTAAATGTTCTGACAGTGTAGGGCATTTGCCTCACTGTCTCTTCACATCTAACTCTCATTTGAGATGTTTTCATGAAAAGGGGAAGCCACAGGCTCTCAGAGTAAATTCTGACACAGCTCCCTATGTGCCTACTTCTGGGAAGCATCCTTGATTTTGTATGTTCTATGCACTCCCTGATGCTCAACATGTGCCCTACAGGGGAGGATCTGACAGGATTTGGACTTCCCAGAATCTCTAGTCCAAAATTATAGGTTCCACCCTGACTTCAGGCTTTCCCCTCAGGGGCATTTTGTTCTTAGAGACTGCAGGATACAGATAATTGGCCTTACTAAACTCCAGTGACTCTGCAGGGAGCCCCAAGCCCAGGGTTCTGTTAAGAAACCAGGTGGTCCCAACCCTGGAGCTGCAAGATGAACTGACTCATCCAACACCCATGAACCCTGAAGCCATCAGGAGTTTTGAGGCCTCTGATATCCTCAGGTTTCTCTGCCTTCAGGTTCCATTTGAGTAGCCCTGCATGTGACCCTAATGCCCCTGAACCTCTACTACTCAATAAATCACACCTACACAGTGATGGTTTTCATGGTAATGATCTACAGTTCTCCTTTGTTCCCTGTTCTTAGCACACAGGCAGGACCCCTGCCCTGGCCCTAACCTACTAAGCCCCATGATTTGACAACAAACAAAAAGCAAACATGATTGACATACAGAATGGAGAGTGTCCACTTTTTGTTTTTTTCCTTGTTCTTCAAAAGCATGGAATCTAAAGACTCTGTGGTGAGAAGGGTTCAGGATTGTCAACAGGAGGGTCAGAACCAAAGGACAGTTTTCTAGTCAGTGTAGCCAACACTGACCCTATATGTGGGGAGATCACAGTGTTTAGAACCCACAGGTCCCCATTCTCAGAGCTCACAGAGAGGAGTCTTGAGAGCAGAACCATGGGGGATGGGTGTCTCCACAGGAGCACAATCAGATGCTAATGGAAGAACATGGGACCAATAAAATTGGTCCTGGATACTTGGAGTTCCTTTTATACAGTGATAGGACTTTTTACACTATGCACCTTGGGTCTTGAGTGTCATCTGGTATCCTGAGCACACCCTGCTCTTCAACCCTTTTGTATTTCCAGAGAAACATTTGTGTCTGTGATCACACTGATTTTATTTCTCTGAGTCTCTCACATAGTAATGCTAGGAGGTGTCTGACTGCGGATGGACAGTGTTCTAAATCATTCCTTTAGATGGAGCATCTGTCTTTCACACATGCAGTATAATTTGTCATATGACTTTAGATTCTTTCTAACAAGACCTACATACTCTGGTACTTTATGTTGCCCCCATTACATCTAGTCTGTGAGACCCGTCCGCACTCTGTAACAGGTCAGTCCCATCTCAGACACCACCAGCACACTGCATTTACACTGCACTGTGGTGAGGTTTGTGTTTCTGTCTTCATTTACCTTTGCTCCTTTACTAAGAGAAGCAGATAATGCAGCAGAGAGGGAGAGATGCATGGGGCCACCAGTCAGAATGTGGAGTTCTTCCACATTTTTACCTCCTTGTAAACTTTTCCTGGAAATTTTCCCCAACATTTCTCCCCATTCATGTAACTATGTGTTAATTATGCACTTTACTAACACTATACTGATTATTAGGGGACACAAATTTATAGATAAAAATACAAGTTTAGCATGCTGAACTGAGGTAATTGGAATAAGTGAATTATACCTTTGTATCATGACACAGGAGTTGGTGGTGATGTTTGCTCTGCTATTAACTAATTATTAAAGGTGAATTGAGAGAACTTTCTTGAATAGGTTCCTGGAAGCACTGGGCAGTAAGTGCAAATTGTTCATGATTATACATTTTCAGTTATAGATCTACTTATTAATTATCAAGATCATGTAAATTCCAAACAGATAAATATATGTACAATTATTGCTGTAATATTTACTGTAGGAAGCATTAGTTAAGGTCATCTATTCAGTACATGTTATAGCAAATGCAGCAGGAGACCCATCTTCCCTGGGTGTTTTATGGACTGGGCATTACTATGTGGAAAACAACCTGATGTCTTACGAAAAACTGTGTGAAATTATGTGAACACTTCTGTATCACCTCTTATGTGGGAATGCACGTCTTTTTTCAAAAACAAGTTTGTGACTGTGTGTGAGAGTGCTTGCATGTGACTATGTGTGACAGTCTATGTGACTGTTACTGTGTGTGACTCTGTGTGATAGTGTGTGTAACTGTGTGACTCTGACAGTGCGTTACACTGTGTGGTTGTATGTGTTACTGACTGTGCATGACTGTGTGTGAACCTTTGTCTGTATTGTAACTGTGTGTTCATCTGTTTATATGACATTATGTAACTGTGTGCATATGATATCATTGTGTGTGAGACCCTGTGACTGTGTGGAAATGTGTGTTACTCTGTGTGTGACTGTGTTGATAACTGCATGGTTCTGGCTGTGTGTGACGGTGATAATGATTGTGTGAGAATGTACGTGGCTGACTGTTGGGGACCACCCTTCCAGGTCTCAGGAGGCTGTGACCCCCTGTGACTTAGGCTGAGTGAGAAACCTCCGGATCAGAAGCCACTAAGGAGACAAAACTTATTCCCCTGGCATGGATGCTACCTGTTTGTTCTGTGCCTGGCCTTTAATGCTAGATCAGTTACCAATGACGGGTAACAATTCTCTAGGATAGAGAATGGACCTAAGACAGGGGCTGATCTCGTAAAGGCCTCTGTAGAATAAGTCTCACGAGACTGTGGAAATAAATGAAGGGGCCGTGGAAAGGAAGGAGTGATCGGCATCTACCCCTGCCCCCTCTTAGCCTGAGTCTTTGTACTCAGATGTGAGAAATCCAAGTCTCCTTGCTGCCTCTGTCTCCAGCCCTTCTCAGGACTTAGCAAACAGCCAAAGGGGCAGGTCAGACCAGAGACGGCAGACCCCTGGGGTAATCAGGCCTGAGACAAAGAATATGCAAGTTCCTGTGAGATCTGTTTGCTGGAGGATGTTATTAACTTGGAATTTGAAGGCACAGTCAGGAAACCTTTAAAACCTGTAGTCTTTTCATATGATAAAACTCCACTCTCTGCCCAGAATCACAACATAAACTCTGTTAACATCTTTGTAAGATATGTGTTCCCTTTGATACCTTCTGCCAGACTGTCAATCCACAATCTGTGACTGCTTTTTGAATAAAAAGCCACTGGCACAGAGGAGGAAGCTTTTTCCCAAAGGAGGGTAGCACGGAGCGGCTCAAAGAATTGGAGGGTGAGAGCTCCAACTCTGACTTCCACTCAGAAAACTGTTTCTCTGCATGATTATTTCTACAGTGGGTTTTAAGCGTGTCCATAGCTAGCCAAAGGGAAAAGGTTGGATTAAGCACGCTTCAATCAGACAGCCTGGACTAAAGTGAGGTTTGAAAATCGCTACAGTTAGTCAGACAGCCAGGTGATCCAAGTGAGGTTTGAAAATCGCTTACAGCTGACATTGTGTGCATGACTGTAATATGACTGTATTCTATGTGTGTGACTGTGTGTGTTCTGCTCAAGTACCAAGAGAACAGTGTACACAATCCATGGCTCCCATGCACCCCATCCCTACAGCCCCTCTGTGGGGTTCCCCAGTCTTAAGCTATGCTCATGTAGCTCACCTGGGTCAGGACATCTGGAGACAAGGAGGACACTGAATTAAGGATGCCTCACCTTTCAACCTCTTTACAGGCATTACCTAAGACACTCAGGAGTCAGTTTATGCCAAGGAGAAGGTCCCCAAGCATGTTGTGTCCATGACACACTTTTCTCCTTAGCTCATGCCAAGCTGACAGAAAGGGAAACACAGGATTCCCAGTGGGCTGTTCTCTCTATGAGTACCAGTTCTCATAGTTGCAAGAGAAGACCTTTATTCTGAGAGCTGTGGGAGACTCACAACAGAGATTAAATCATACATGTGAACACACAGCACCCAACATATACAGTCAAAAATACATGTGTCAAGTAGTTCACACATGCACACAGGCCCACTCCCACACAATTCCCAGCACCCTGAGAAGTAAGCCTTTTTCCATGACCTGAGGTGCAGCCAAGATCCTGAAACTCAGGGAACCAGGACTGATGAACCCGAATGATCAGGAATATCCAGATTCCTGATGTTGGGGCCATCAAATGCTCTTTTATGTGACATGGCTCTACAGAGGTGGTTACCTTATGGGTGAATGAGCTACAGGTGTTGACATGGGAAGATTATCTTGGATGGTTTGGATGAGACATAAATGCAATAATACCTCCTTTCAAAAGGAAAACCAGAGTAAAAATGCAGGTATCATTGAAAACAGATGTTAGGGTGGGTTTCCACATCCACCCAGTAAAAGAACAATAAGGTATAATGTGTGGCAGAAGGACAGAGAACTGAGGGGTGGAGGTTCTTGGGAATAATGGCAACACATGTGGGGTGAAGGGTGTCTGTCAGAAGGACACATACATGTGGGGGAAAGGTGTACATTTTTGGGGACAGATAGCCTGAGTTCAGCTCACAGGGGCCTGGATAGGGCTGGAACCCCCTTTGTGGGAAACATTTAGAGCCACATGGAAGATGAGAGCTCTCAAGGTGGTTAATTGTAAAGGAAAAGACACAAAGAAATGTGGTGAAGGGAAGGTCCCAGACACAGGTGGAATCTCATCTGCAGACATTTTCACATCTTCCTTTGCTGTCTGCAGTGGCAGTGTGGGAAATGAGAGCCACCAAGAAGGAAGAAATGACCCTGGATGCAGCTGACAGCTTTGAGGAAATCCCTGATCCCAAGCCAAAGCCCCTTCCTTCCTGCCCAGACCCACAGCTGCCCCTGCATTTCTTCTCTGTGGTTGGTATGATCTAAGCGCCCCCTGCAGCCCAGCCCTCCTCGTTCCCCCAAAGAGGTTTGTGTCTGGGCTCACATTGGCTTCCCCTCACTGTGTCTCTTGCACAGTAATACACAGCCGTGTCCTCGGCTCTCAGGCTGCTCAGCTCCATGTAGGCTGTGCTTGTGGACTTGTCTGCAGTTATGGTGACTCTTCCCTGGAACTTCTGTGCATAGTATGTGCTACCACTGTTAGGGTAAATTTGCCCCATCCACTCAAGGCCTTGTCCTGGTGCCTGTCGCACCCAGTTCATCCAGTAGCTGGTGAAGGTGTACCCAGAAGCCTTGCAGGAGACTTTCACTGAGGCCCCAGGCTTCCTTACCTCAGCCCCAGACTGCACCAGCTGCACCTGGGAGTGGACACCTGTGGAGGGAAAGGAGGAAGGGATGAAAAAGTCTCTTGACTATCCCTGGTCCCCTCCTCAACCAAGGAGCAAAAGACCTCTTACCTGTAGCCACTGCCACCAGGAAGAGGACTCTCCAGCTCCAGTCCATGATGAAGGGCTGTGCAGTTAGGACTTCTACAGGAGAGGGTGTGGCTGTAGGTGACGATCTCAGGGCACAGACAGACTCACATTTAACCTAGTCTACCTCTTTTTATTTGCATATTCATGAGGCAAAGTGTTTCATAGCTGAAGACTTCACCCCACCTGAGAGAACTAGAAGACACAGGGACCATGCTCAGTGGAAGACTCAGGGTCCAAGTCCCAGTCACTGTTGTAAAGTGTGTGTCCCCTGTCTGGTCGCTGATCTCTGGGCAGGCATAACTTCTCCCACTGAGGAACAAACTCCCATAACACATTAAGAACCTCCTCATTAAGAACATGCCACCCTGGCTGGCGTAGCTCAGTGGATTCAGTGCAGGCTGCGAACCAAAGCATCGCAGGTTCGATATCCAGTCAGGGCACATGCCTGGGTTGCAGGCCAGGTCCCCAGTGGGGGTCACATGAGAGGCAACCACACATTGATGTCTCTCTCTCTCTCTCTCTCTCTCTCTCCCTCTCCCTCTCTTTCTCCCTCCCTTACTGTCTCTAAAAATAAATAAATATATATTTATATTTATATTTATATTTATATTTTTATATTTATATTTATATTAAGAACATACCTTTGAGTATATATATATATTTTTTAAGAACATACCTTTGAGTGACAAAGAGACCACCTGGACCAATTCTGGACTTCGATGCTGCAATGTCCTTCCTTGAACAGTGTTGTCTCCCAAATGCTGCACTCAATGAGTAAATAAAACTACCCCTGTTCTTGGCTCTTTCCAATTCAGATATAGAGAAACTACAGAAATACCCCTATTGAGTGTGGTCCTCATATTTTATTTAGTTGGGTAAATTCTTTGGTGGAACTGGATGTTTACAGTCACCTCATGTCTAAAAAATTTTAGAAGTTTTCCTGAATAGAGGAAGACTCAGACCTTCACTGGAAGCCTTGCCCCAACTCTCTCTGCACCTGCTCCTTGGCAGCAGCCCTGAGATTGTGAGTCTCCTCTGTCCCCTGCTGCCCAGACTGCACTCTCAAAGGGAGGGGCCTGTCTGCAGTCACCAGACATGGAGTTCTCATCTCTAGTCCAGAATTAAAGGCTGGATCTGACTTTAGGTTGCTCCCTCAGGGACAGGATATGCTTAGACATCTCTGGCCACTGAATTGGCTGTACAAAACCCCAGTGACTCTGCAGGGAACCCCATAGCCAGGGCTCTTTGTAGCCAGCCACCAGGGAACTTATTCCTTGGAGCTAATGATGCACTGACTCAGTGAGCTCCTCTCGACCCTGAACATCATGGGGACTTGGGAGAATGTGATGCCCTCAGGTTCATGTGTTTGCAGGTCCATGTGAGAATCTCTGCAATACCTAAATAAAAATTGAAGTAAAATATTAAAATGAAAGTTTTATTCCTGAAAATTGTGGACAAAAACATGGATGCACCGTATACCCAGCAACATATGGTAAATTACACCATTTACATTAAAATCTGAGTGACACTGAGGAACAGGACAAGCTGCAAGGACACAGCCCAGACCTAGGCACAATCCTACCTAAAAATAAGACTCAGTCCAAGGTCCAGGAATGCTGTTATACCAGACCCCCCACCCACACTCACAGGGAGCTACAAGGATTTCAGCCCTAGTGAAAATGTAGAGATTGTTTCTAAAATTGCTACCATGACTGGAGATGGTCCTATTGGACCACGGATGGTGAAGAATTTACTCCAGAGATTATGCTGACAATGGGAACAGCTACACAACAGGTGAAGGCACACCCCCTCCCTTCCATATCCCAGGGCAGCAAATGCATTCAAGAGAAGTGCATTCAAGAGCACAGATTCCACACTTTCAGCTCCTGGTAAAAGGTTTCCTTTTCAGAAGAGAAGATGTCAGTGCCCTGCATTCATCCACAAGCTTCTGGCTACTAATGTTGAGATCCAGGCAGCTGCCACCAGAAAACAGGGCACACTCTGTCCAATTGACCTCACTCCTGGGATGGAGGCCTTGTACTGGGCACAGCACCCTTGGTACCCTGGTTTGCTGACTGCCTCACCCTGACTTACCTGACAGGGTTCACCCACCAAAACAGGTTGTTCATGGAAACAGGAGCTGCCACATATTCAGATCTGAGCACGCAGGTATTTGCTGAGTATGGAGCACAGCCACATTTGTCCACAGCAGCAGATGAATAACTCGCCTCTAAGTTTTGTCTTAAAAGGGTTAGAACTAAACCATTAGGCAGAGTTATATATATATTCCCATGGATATTGATCCCCATTGATATTCCCATCTTCACTGGTTGAGGTGGAAATCTATTGCAGGGGATGGGGAGTCAGTGGAGTGTCTGCTGCCCTGGGATCTTGTGCTTATGGGGGAACCAAATACAGAGGCACCTGGAGGAGACAGCTGCTGTCAGGACAACACATGAGTTGGTGGAGGATGCTGTGCATTCACAGGAGCCTGGAGGTGCTTGTTTCCCTGTGTGGAGCCATCCATCCCTCAGGGCTATGCTGAGAATGAAGGAACCCTCAGTACATGGAGTGCAGCTTCCCACCTGATAACAGTGAGAAAGGGACAGAAACCCCAGCATCCCATTTTCCTCCTAGGATGGCCCTGTGAGCACCAGGACACATCCATTTGTTTTCTGAGCCTGGTACACTCCAGGTTGAGTGATCACTGACAGCAACCTTTATTCTGTCTATATTAACTGATCATTATTTTCACTGTTGAATAGAAATCCATTCATGGATGTTCCCTAGTTTTCCAATTGTAAAATTAGAAAGACTTTTGAGATGTTTTAGCTTCTACTAACAAAGATAAGGGGGCCATAAATATGTGCTCATGTTTTACTAAGAACATAGAATTTGTTCTGGATCAAACACTCCTCAGTGACATTTTAAGTATAATTTCATAAGAATACGTGATGCAATTTGTTAAGAAATGAAAAATCGGAACTTTGTGAAGAAAAGTTCTATGGACCTTCATGATATTTCCACTTGTTTATTGTCTGCAGTGAAATCTTCAGACATTAGAATCACAGAGAAGAAGGCTGTGTCCCTGGATGCATCTGAGAGCTCAGAGGAAATGCCTTCTCCCAAAGGGAAGGCCCTTCCTTCCACACCCAGATCCACACTTGCGCCTGGGGCTGTTCTCCATGGTTGGTGAGACGAGAGTGCCCCCTGTTGTCCTGACCAGTCCCTGCAACCAAGCTTTCCCATCTCTCACAGCCAGGTTTGTGCCTGGGTTCACACTGACTTTTCCTCACTGTGTTTCTCACACAGTAATACACAGCTGCGTCCTCATTTGTGAGACTGCTCAGTGTTAAATAAGTTTGCCTCTTGGAGGTGTCCCTGGTGATGCTGATCCAGGATTTCAGGGATGGGTTGTACTCCATACTTCCACCATTACATATAACACAGACCCACTCCAGCCCCTTCTCTGGAGCCTGGCAGGTACATTGCATGTGACAGCTCATAAAAGATAATCCAGAGACAATGCAGGTGAGGGAGTGGGTCTGAGAGGCCTTCATCATTTCTGGTCTTGACTCCTGCAGCTACACATGGGACAGGACACCTGGGGACAAAGAACATCAGTCCTTGTCAGTCTGGTACAAGCACCACCATCCCATAGATCCATGACTGACATCTAACACACTCACCAAGGGGAGCTGCCACCAGGCACAGGGAGACTCAGCAGTCTCATCTTCTACAGCACAACTCTGTCTTCCCCAGAGACTTCAGTACTGTGTGAGGAGAGAGCTGTGAGTGCCCCCAACCCAGAGAAGGATTTACTCTGGAGCTGGGAGAGAAATTTGCCTTTCCTATAAAGTGGGGAGGGACTTAGGTCAGGTGGCCTCATCATTCTGGAACCTCTGTAGGGGCATCTCTTCTTATGAACTCACTCACCATGTGCATCAGGGACACGGGATCCCCTGGTTTATGACACACATTAGAGTGAAATCAAAGAACAACCTCAACTGTCTGAGCATAAGAGGAAATAGTGACCCAGAAGAATATGTGACAATCAAATTCTCATACACCTTTCATACTGATATGAACTGTTTTATTAGTATTTTTCAGATACTTCCTAAGTTGGAAACTCTTAATATATCCACAATGCTCAATTATTTATATCATAAAATAGATACAAATAATGACTTTTTTGCCATATAAAATAAAAAATGAAGCAGAAGGATTTCAAAAGTCAATTTTTTCTTCATCATGACCACTTTTTGATCTGAGAAGCTACCTCCCAAGCACAGACAGGTGAGACATTATTGACACTTGAGGTTGGAAGTGTGACTGTGGCTACAGCTCCTTGTGCAAACTCTTCCCTGCTGCAAGCCCAAGGCACAATGTGGAGACTCCTAACTAGTCATATCATAAATAATCACATTTCTACATGCAGAAAAAAGAGAATAGTGAATATGTATGTGTCATTCATCACAACTCAGAATTATTTTTTTAAGATTTTATTTATTTATTTTTAGAGAGGGGAAGGGAGGGAGAAAGAGAGAGACACATAAATGTGTGTTTGCCTCTCAGGTGGCCCCCACTGGGGACCTGACCTGCAACTCAGGCATGTGTCCTGGCTGGGAATCGAACTTGTGATGCTTTGGTTCACAGCCCGCACACAATCTACTGAGCTATGCCAGCCAGGGCACAACTCATAATTCTTCACATGTGAGAACATTAGGGCAGCTGATCCACTGACCCGTTTTCTCAGTCTACTGTTGTCAGTGATGTTGGGCTCCAGAGGGAAGGAAATGAAGAGAATTCCTAGGACAAATTTGCTCACAGGAAAGGGAACTCCCACCCAGGCATGGCAACCTCACTGCCAGTCTCCTTTGGCCCTGTTCCTGGTGATCATCACTGTGGGCAGAGGGTTCTGGGCTCTCACATAAGGCATATAACATTTTTAATGTATAATAAATATTTTTTCCCATCAAACACGTGGTTTGGAAGTTTCATGATTTGGAAGTCTTTGCAATGGCTTAATGATTTTGTTGGGACAAATTCACTGAATTTGAACAAAGTCTAGGTTACCAATATTTTAATGGATTCTCTATAGAGTGTTTTTACAAAAAAAAAAATCCCCAGGAAAACGACCAACCTCTGTTGTCCCAGTTAACTAGTTGTAGCGGCCATAGGGACTAGAATAGGCTCTGGAGCCAGGAGTAGAGTACTGCTGGGGGAAAAAAAAAAGTATATCTGGAAGTGACTTTGGAACTCGGTAAGGAATGGATGCTGGACTAATTTTGAGTTGCATGACATGAACATGACTGATCTTCATTAACAGTGTGTTACTGGAAATACAGGTTTAAAGGCACTTTAAATGAGGGCCCAGAAGGAGGTGCAGGACATATTGAGGAAGATTACGGCATCTAAAAATACCTAAATACTTTTGGGCAGGTGTTATTTATAAATGGAAACTAAAGATTCTGTATGTAGAAATCTAGGGAAATTAGGCACATGTAATCACAAATGCATGGAAGGGAGATTTTTCTGTTACACATATTCACATAATCATAATGTCACTGTTTTACTTTGAAACAATGTCACATGTCTAGACAATTAGGTGTTAGACACCTTTTAGATAATTTATCCTCTGCTCACACCACAGATCACCCAAGTTGCATAATTCATTGGGTCCGAATTTGTGAAATCTCTGAATATTTTCAGGAAAGAAAGGACTCCCCTGACTGCAGGGGCCCTGGTGATGAAGAGGCACAGTTTCATTGCACCAAGAGTCCTTTTTCAGTCCGTTGGAGGCATCATCATCATAATCATCATGATTTGCTTATTTATATTTGTTCTTATCATTTTCTGTGTAGATTATGTTTTTCCACATGCAATGCCCCTTTATTTTAAAATAAAACAGTGTCTATATTCTAGAAGTCATTCAGAGGTTGATTCTACAAAGGCCCCACCTGTAGATTGCCCCATGGCCTCCAAAAAGCTGAGGACATGGGGTAACTAACTGATTCTGAACCAGAGTTGGGAACAAGACCCCTGTCCAATTCTGTGGCACCATTTCCTTACTTACAATCATTCTTCCAGGTGCAGGTGAAGTTGGTGGTTTGGGTGGGTTTCTTGTCTGGTTTCCTTTTCTGTACACCAGGTAGTTACTCACTCAAATGAATCATTATATCACTTTTTCCCCCTAATTTTTATGGCCATTAATTGGAATAGGTACTCAGACTATATTATATGCTATGTTTGATTGCTGGCAAATGGTGAGTGGTTCCTGCCTCTACTTCATCTGCGCCACACAGGAACTCTGATAATAAAGATTCTGCCTCCTCTTTATTTGTCACTGGGAGACTGAAACCACACAAGCCCATGTAAGTGGAATCTCCCTACCCCATAACTTTGACAAAATAAAACATTGACCCAGCCTCCTTTCCTGGCTCTATCAAAGATCATCTGACTTGCTGTTGGGCTGTTCTTGTGTCTCCAAGATATTTTAACTCTGTGTGCAACAAATGCTACATGTTCCTTGGTGAGTGTGTTTTCATGAGCATGGATATCCACAGCAAACTCTCATGGGTCCCTCTGCTTCTATGTGGTATCACCTCAACTTGGTGCTGTGAGCATGATGCCAAGTCAATGACCACAACCACCAGAAATCTTTCTCCTCTAGCATTGGGTACATATGCTTCTGGTTCCCACTGTCCAGCATGCATGCATGCAGGGTTGACTATTGCCTCCAAAAGAACCTCTGCTTATATTAACTGATGTGGGTCAGAGGGTCTGATGATTCACTGGAATTTGGCACAAGAGTGATTGAGAGACTATTTCGTGTCCATGTAATAATGTTGTCTACCTTGAAAATAGCCTTTTCTAACACAGAGGTTTCAGAAGTGAGTTCAGAATCAGGGACCCAGAGACGTTCCCTGAGGGAAATTGTTAAAGTGAATGGAAATCAGAGAAGAAACTCACACAAACCTCCAACTTCAACTGCACCTGGAATGGTCATTGTGTTCAGGGACATAGGACCACCCTGGTGGTTCCAACACCTCCTGCAGTGAGGTTTGTGTCTGCACTAACAACAAAGACTGCTCCTCCCTGTGTCTGTCACACTGTAATACACAGTCATGTCCTTGGCTCTCAGGCTGCTCATTTGCAGGTACAGCCTATTCTTGCCATTGTCTCTGGAGATGGTGAATTGACCTTTCACAGAGGTGGCATAGTATGTGGTAGTAGCATGAACATTAATGTCTGAGGCCCACTCCAGCCCCTTCCCTGGACACTGGCAGGCCAACTTTATTTTGTAGCTACTGAAGCTGGATCTAGAGGCCATGCAAGAGAGTCTCAGAGACCCCTCCCCCCACAGGCTGCACCAAACCTCCTCAAGACTCCACCTATTGCACCTAATACTGGACACCTGCAAACACAAAGACATCAGGTCAGTAAACTATCATCCCTCCTCTGTTTCTATGCCATATACAATCACATACTCAGTGCCTCTAGTACCCCATACATTACCTCTTAAAATAGCAACAAGAACAACCAAGCTGAACCCAAACTCCATGGTGTGTGATCTATATTCTGTCCCGACCAGGGACTGGGAACACACAGGAATCCCAGGCTGGGCTAATGTACCAGAGCTTCAGGATCAGGAACTATGTTGCTATTCATGAGCAGACACACCCTATTTACATGTTCTCCTACAATATACAGAGTTCTGGGTTTGAAGACCTGCAGAGAGTTCAGTGCCTCCATGCAGGTTCATGTCTCCTGTGGACTCTGGTCATGATAGCATTTCAATAAATAAATACAGACTCCTGAGCCAGCTTGGGGTATGTTCAGATGACTACATCTAGTGTAAGAGAGCCCTGAAAATTGGCCTTTGCCCTCCCTCCTTGTCCCACCTCTCCTCTGAAACTAATCCAGGAAAGACCAGAACATGCCCCTTCAGATTGTAGGAGCCCTTTTTTATATGAAATCATGAGGGAGTGCCTGTGTCTAGTGTTAACTACACTCCAGTGCTGGAGGGAAGTACACATGTGGGAAAGAGACCATGGGCTCACATCTTGTAAAAGGGGGAATCAGTTTACACTGGGAGGTTGATGACCTCAGTTCTGAATGTTTTTGGCTTCCTGACCTTCAAAGACACAAAACAGACACAGTGTTGAGAAGGTTATTTTCTATCACTAGACTCAGAATCACTAAAAAGTAAAAATTCATGGAGCTTATGAAGAAACCCTTCATTAAAACAACTGGAAGGGCCATTTACAGAGGGTTTCACTATCTAGACACTTATAAAATCTTTAAAGAAGTGATAGAAAACAATAATTAGTGAAATCCATGTGAATCATAATACTTATGATCAGTGAGATTGGCTTTGGTTGTTGGAACTATGCTTGGTTCTGTGAATCCTAAATGGAGACACAGGGAGATGAAACTCCAGGAGAGGAAAGTGATGTGACCACTGACATCAGGCAACCTGTTCATGGCTGTGGAGAAGGAGGAAGAGGCCATGGGACAAGGAATGCTGTTCTAGATTCTGGAAAATACAAACAGACTCCTCTGTCTGAGTCTGTTCATGCAGCATAACATAGAATAGTATAGGGAATGAAGAAGACAAAGAACTTATATGTACAACTCTTGGGCCTGAACTGGGGTAGGGATTCAGGACAGTGGAACAATACAAAGTGGAGCGAGATAATAGGGGTAAAAAAAAAGGGACAATTGCAATAGCATAATCAATCAAATATAATTTAAAATATTCTATTTTAGTGTTGATCAGTATAATCTATTGTTGGTCAATATAATTAATCAAATTGCTTGTTTTAAAAAATCACTCTTTCAGTTACTCATCTCATATTCATTTCTCTTTTCTGATAATAGTCTTGATCTCTTTACACCAGTATTGATACTGGCTCATATGCTGTTGATATGGTGATTGTTGGTGGAGGTAATTTTTGTGGGTATGGGCTTGTTTCCTGGTCTGTGTGGCTTTGCCTGGCAGCATTAGCACAACAGCAGAGAAGATTTGGTGGGTTGAGAGGCTCTCAGTCAGCCATCTGGAAGGAAGGACCCATGAAAGAATTACCCAACAACAACCAAACCACAGCTACAACTAGGAAGCTAACATAACAGGAAGAAAGGGCACATCAACAGCATAAGGCTGAGGCGATCAAGATAATGCACTACTGAATCCCACACATCTCCTACAATAGAAGGTCACAACACAAAGTCAGGGAGTCAAAGCAGATAATGCACAAAAAGTAACACACAATCATGCCCTCAGCTCCCTGGCTGCTCAGCTCCATGCAGGTTGTGTATGAGGAAGTATCTGTGGTCATGGTGACTCTGCCATGGAACCTCTGTGCATAGATTGCAGCACTTATATTGAGGGTCTATTGGCCCCATTCATCCTGCTTTTCTCCTTGGACCTGTTGCACCCAATGCACAGCATACCAGGTGAAGGTGTGTCCAGAAGACTTGTAGGAGAACTTCACTAAGGGCATAAGTATCCTCACTTCAGCAACTGCCTGAACCTGTTGCACCTGGAAGTAGACATCTGTGGAGAGCATTCAAGAGTGGCTGGAAATCCCATTTCCCTGTCCCTGGTCTCCTATGCAAACCAGGAACTGGAAAGCTCCTTACTTCTAGCAACTGCTCCAACTCCAGTCCATAGTGAGGGGCTGTGCAGTCAGAACTTCTGTAGGGGACAGCATTTGTGAGCAATGCCTAGGGCACCGAAAAACCCACATTTAACCCAGTCTACCTCTTTTCATTTGTATATGCATGAGGCAGATGGTTTCATAATTGAAGACTTGACTCTACCTGAGTGAAGGTAGAGGACACAGAGAAAATGCTTCCAGGGTGTCTGTGGGTCCAAGTCCTACACAGTGTTGTAAGACATGGGTCCCCTGGCAGATCTCTGAGCTCTGTGCTGATATAGCTCCTCCCACTGAGGAACAAGCTCCCACAGGACATGCTTGCCATTGTGAACCCACACTTGAGAGACATGGACACCTCCTGGACCAGTTCTGGCCTTCAATCCCTGAATGTCTTAATCCTAGATCACTGTGTCTCCAAAATTCTCTACCCAGTGAGTTAACAAAACCAACTCTGCTCACTGTCCCTTACAATTCAGATATAAAGAGGCCCTGGAAATACCATTGGCTCTGGTTCTCTTATATCATGGAGTTTGGTAAATGCTCTGATAGAATATGATATTTGCAGTCATCATGTGATCAGCTTTCCTTTTAGAGGTTTTCATGAAAAGAAAAAGACACAGACCCTCACAAGAAACTTCTTTCCATCTCCCCAGCACCTGTTCCTAGGGCAGCTGCTCTGAGCTACTGGGTCCCACACACTGCTAATGTCATCTCTGCACCATGCTGGGGAGGTTCCTGTCAGGGCTCACAGAGTATGAACTTCTCAATGTGTCTAGTCCATAATGAACTATTGTGCCATGACTTCCAGAAACTCCCTCAGAGACACTGTGTGATTTAATTCTCTGGACACAGAGAACTTACCTTGCTAAAACCCAGCAGCTCTACTGGGAATCCCATAGCCAGGGCTCTGTGAAGCCACCAGGGAACCCTTTCCCTGGACCTGCAAGATACATGATACAGACAACACTCTTGAACTCTGAAACACATGAGGGACTTGGGGGTCTCTGTTATCCTGTTTCTTCTTGGGGAAGGTCCCACCTGGGTGTCTCTGCATGTGGCCCACATCCCACTGCACTTCTACTGCTCAATGAATGACAAAAACACACAGTGATAATTTTTATGGCAATAGACTCCAAGTCTCCCTTCTCTGATGTACCTATCACTTGTGCAGTGCTCCCAATGGATTCTAGGTCACGATGTGTCTTTCTAGGTGAGGTCATCTCTGTGAGTGACACTCAAGTTTTTTTGTCTATTCTTCATGCTCCATCCATATGGTTCTCCTCCCTTCTGAGCATACACCCCATGAACCTCAGACTCCACAACCCACATAGAGTCTGACTCACTGCTCAGTGACCCACAGCTGCAACTCTCAGTTCCTGCAGGAATCACCATATCCTCCTGAACCTGGGTTTCTTGTGCATCCCTCATGGACTTCCTCACACTGATCAAGGCATCAGAGTTGATAATTCAGACACCACTCATCATTACTCAGGTTCCCTTTCAAAGGAGACATTCTCTAGGGCTGGCAATCAAGGAGCAGTGGTGATGTTCCCCATGTGGGCTCCACATCCTCCAAATCCATCAGCCCAGCGGGCACTGAGTTCTCACTTAGTTCTAGGGACAAACGAGAACATCTGTTTCAGTTTTTGCTGTCTGAGGAATGTCACGGGTGGTTCCTATGGAGGAAACACTGAGAGAGTCCCCATTGGTTTGGGACCATGGATCAGTGCTGGATTTTTCAAGCATGTGTCGGTTATATGTGACAACACATGTTTTAAGTCACTGCACATCTCCCCCCATATCAGTCTTGTTATCATAATACATTATAAATTGGTACCTTCATCAAGCAAGCATTCTTGCTAAGAAAATGTCCACAGTAATCTTACAAATTGAATAAATCTCTATCATTTCAGAAAGTGTTCATCATGAGCGTTTCCACAAGAAGGAAAGGTGCAGTTGGTTATTGCACAGAATCAAGATGAGCATCTGTTTGCAAGATCTATCACTGGGAGCCCCAGTCCTTTACCGTGTTGTCAACTTTGTCTGTTGAAGCTGTCTCAGTGAGCTCTGATGCCATGCAGTTCTGCTCTGTCCAGCCTCAGTGATCTTTCCTGAGGGTTCATGAGGTTCCAGAATTTTCAATGGGCCTCACAGGTCTAGGGAGCAGGGACTGTGTTACATAAAGGCTTTGTAAATTAATGTGACATTAATTAGCATGGTGCTCATGTTTCTTCACTGAATGCTATTGAAATTTACACTTATACAGAATTGATGCTCATAGTACAAACTGTGAAATGTCTCAAAGTCTGTGAGCTCTGGTTTCAGTTAGCAGATCCAGGAGAGCTGTTGCTGTCATTCAGCCTGGTTGGGGCTGAGCACCAGGGTGTCCAGGGCAGGAGGAGACCTCTGTACCAGCTTTAGAATTCAGTCCACAGATGGGAAGGGGTTAATTCCCCCTCTTTGGTTTGTTTCAGTCAGTACCTTGGTGGAGTGAAGGGTGTTTTTCATCTTCATTGGAGAAAACTGTCTGCTTTTCTGATCCACCATCTCAAAGGTAAGTTCATCTGAAAACACACTTAGACAAACCCATGAATAACTGTAAGCCAAATGTTTGGGAACCTTGTGACCTAGTCAAACTAACAAAACCCACAGACACAACAGAGCTATTTAACCGAACAGTTCCAAGGCAGAGATAATATGCATCTGCCCAATGCATGTAAATAGAGGTGAACCATCCACTTTAGACTCATTGTGGTGAATGCTTTCTTAGGCACCTACATGTTGAATGTCAGGTTAAGAGGAAGATCCTTGCCAGAGATGAAGCAAATCCTTACATAACTTGCATGTATCTTTTGCCTGCATACATGCAGGCCTTGAGTGTACCCTGGTATTTACAGCCCCTCCTGCAGGGAGGTTTTTGTCTGTACTCACACTGACTTCACCTCACTGTGGTTTTTGCACAATAATAAATGGTGGAGTGCTCAGCTCTCAGGCTGTTCATTTGCAGATAGGCAGTGCTTTTGGAGTCATCTCTTGAGATGGTGAATCTGCCTTTCACAGATGCAGCATATTCTGTTGCGTGAGTGTTACCTTTGTTTCTGACGAACTCTACACACTTTGGTCCCTTTCCTGGAGCCTGGTGGATCCAGGTTATATAGTAGTCACTGAATGAGAATCCAAAACCTTTGCAGGAGGGTCTCAGAGATGCTCTAGGCTGCCTCAGTCCCCCACCAAACTGCACCAACTGCAACTCACATTAGACACCTGGAGACAAGAAAAATTCATTAGCAGTGGACACACATACACACAGACACACACACTATTGCCTAGATTCTCTGTAATGTTACCATGTAAAAGCATTAGAGAAAGGGTCGACCTCAGCTTAAATTTAATGTTTTTTTTTTTTCTGGGTTAACTGAAGTAGTGAATGCAGACTGCTAGAGACTTGGGAGTTTCAGCTATTCTCCCTGAGGTGCATGGACAGCAGCTAATCTTGGTTTATTTGTAAGTGGTGATGCCCATTGCATGCAATCCCCAATTTTGTGTCAAATATGTCAAGTGCTTTGGTGATGGTCCCCACTTGACAAGAGGGAAAAGCTCATTGTGACAGTGGAGACTTTTATAAGGGACTGGTTAGTCTGTGTGCTGCAAAGTTATTCTTGTTGTTGCGGATTTCTACCTTCAGTATTTTTAACACAATTTAATCTAGGGCGACATTCTTCACACACAGTGTTTCAGGCTATTCAGTTCAGAATAAATTCCCCATGTGACCCTGTCCGTGTACCAACACACATAGAGAGGCTCAACCCCATCATCAGTCCCCTAGTTGAGGTCAGTGGGCACTGCAAGGTTTGCTCTCTTGTTCTTTCAAGACAAAATCCCTGCTCATTGTGCATCTGTGCACTGAGAGTCCATTATTGTGGAGAAAGAGAGTGGGAAGAAGGGACAAACACTCATAGAGCATTTTAACTTCTGTGGACAATGTCTGTGCTCAGACTCTTCCCTCACCTCCCCAAATGGCTTACTGACTGTCACATAAAATGCCTTATGTGCACACAGCACACCAGTCACTATCCTGTAAGGTGCTGTTATGATCCAAATGCCACATGTCATTTTTACATACTGTCTCTAGGAAGTTTGAAAAACAGGCATCATTAGTTACACTGATAAAACCTAAGTGAACACTGAAAACCTCTTGGTCAAACCTCTTCCTGAATGTTGTTCATTTCACACCTTCAAGAGCACATCAGTCATGTCCCTGTGTTGTGGTCACCAGAAGAACCCTGAATTATGGATTTTATCTCCAGTGGAAGCCTGATCTCACTCCATGATGATAGGGTGAATAATAAAATTGCTAATGGATTATATCCACTTCTAATGCTGCCTTCTTGTTACATCTATTTAGGAGCTTCCCATAACCATCAACCAGGATATTTTGCCTATGGAAGTAAACAGAAAAATTATCATTGAGCATGACTGGAATGACACTCATGCTCATCTTTTTACAACAAATATGGCAGGAAAACCCCAGGGAGTCAGCCCCTGTGGTCATGTTACACAATAGTGCTAATCCACTCTGGATGCTGTAACAAAGTACTGTGGACTGGGAAATTGGCCAACAACAGAAATTTGTTTCTCATAAATCTGGATGTGGAAAATCCAGGATTAGATGCCAGCACTTTTGATAACTGGTAAGAACCCCTCCCTAATGTCTGAGATGAGCTTTCACATCTCATCTCAGAGAATGGATGTGAAAAGGGAGCTTCCTTAGTTATAAACAGCTTCCTTCTGTTATGAAGATCCTGATCCTTCTCAAGAGAGCTCTACCCTAGGACCCACGTTTGTCCCATTGCCTCACCTCCTAACAAAACAACATTGGTCCTAGGTTTTAATATGGGAGTTTCTGAGTGACATGAACAGCAATCAAAACAACAATTGAATCAAATCATGATTCCACCCAGTTGTAAGTAACTCCCGCAGGCCTCCCCAAACTGCAGATCCCAATTATCCTGTGGAAGCTTCTCAACTTGGAAGTGGAAAGGGGACCCAAGTCCTTCAGAATAAGCTGCCATCCTTGTACAGTGGACAAGTCCCACCCTAGACTTGGAACTAATATGTGCATATAATTTATTTTAACCCCCTTATTGCTTACAAATAGCCATTATACTAGTTTTTTCTAGGAACTAAAATTGTTTTCCCACACATACTGGTTGGTAGCCTGGTGTTCTCACTAATGTTACCTAGGTGTTCTGTGGAAAAGTGGTCAGGCTCCAGTTTTTTGATGTTTGATGCTGACATGTTTAGATTCGCCCCTCTCTCCCTTCCTGCCAACACATGGGAAATGTGTACAGAAATCAGGGATTCTCCCTAGTTTAATGCAAGTAGGATATTGAAACCACACAAATCCCTCCTGTGAGCAGAACTGCCCTCCACCTTGTCATAGATGAACAATTAAACTTTGACCACTCCTTACCTGGCATGGCCATCCATTCCTGACTTGCTGAAAAGTCTGTTCTGCTCTCAACAGTCTTCTCAATGAAGTGACAAACTTTTCCATAGCCCCTCTGTGTATGACCATTAGCCTGGACATCTATATGAAGGCTTGTGGGGGGTCTCTCCACCTCTGCATAATATAAACTGCTTTTGCTGTCATGGAAATGCAGTGACATCAATGGCCATCACCATTAGGGACCCTTGTTCCCTGGCATTAGGTTCATGCACATCTGGCGTCCACTGTCCAGCATGCACAGCTTCTGCTGCTCATCATCTTGGACTCTGATCTGTGTGGGGATTGGCTGCACTTTTGGGTCTACTAGAGTCTCTCGTAGATTCAACTGATATGGATCATGAAGGTTTGATGATTCATGGATGACTCATTATGATAGGAGTAAACACATAAGTATGACTTTCTGACTTTGGTGTATGTGAAGGTTTTCTTTGGTGCATGTTAGAAATAGAAATGTTAAAGCTTCTGCAGTTAGAGATCAAGAGAAACAAAGAACACATCATTTTAAAAGAGTGGAAAGAGACTTCCTTGTTACCCACATTCACATTTTACAGTGTCACTGTTATGTGTGTTCACAATGTCACAGGACCAGGGAATGAGGAGTTAGCTCTCAGATCATTACTCATCCAGTAACATCATGACTCATGCAAGCTCTGTAATCCATGGGACTCCATTTATAAAACCTCTCAACACATACAGGGAAGAGAGGAAACCCCTGGCTGCAGGATCATCATCATCATCATCATCATTATCATCATCATCATCATTATCATCATCATCATCATTATCATCATCATCACCACCATAATCATCATTAACATCAATTGCTTTCCTATAATTATTCTTCTTCTCATTTTCTGTAGGCATGGGTGTTTTTCACATGTAATAAATTTGTCTTTGTTTTTGCTCAATTTTTATGTTTGTTAAGTGAAATGGGTAGCAGACTTTATATTATTTTATGTTTGCTGCCAAATGAAGTCTCATTTCTGTCTCTTCTTGCTCTGCCCCACACAGGAAATCTGATTATAGAGTCTGGGTCTCCTCTTTACAAGTTACTGGGAGATTGCAAATGCATGAACCCCTGTAAGCTAATGTTCCTGCCCTACCACCTCAAGAAAATAAAATCCCTGAGCCCGTCCTCTTCCCTGACTCTATCAAATCATGTTTACCTTGCTGAAGGTCTTTTCCTGTTCTTTCCAGAGAAGTCAAATATGTATGTGCTACACATTCCATGTCACTTTGGTTTGTGTTTCTCAACATCTCGGACATGCACACCAAGTTCTTTGAGTCCCTCTGCTCTGTGTAGTGTCACCTATGACTGGTGATGTGGGCATGATGTCAAGTCAATGACTGTCCAGACTGGATATCTTTGTTCCCTGGCATTGGGCTCATAAGCCTCTGGTGACACCTGCCCAGCATGCCTGTGTCCTGCTGCTGGCCAGCCTGGACAGTGAGCTGTGTGGTGTTGTGCCACACTGTTGGGTCCAGCAGAGTCTTTTGTTCGATTAAACTAATGAGAGCCACAAGGTTTGATCATTCATTTTAACTGGACACAATTTGGTTATCCAGGGCCAGTGGCCAGGCTGGGTTTATCAGCACATGGAACACCCAATTTGCATGCACTCCATCCTTAGGGACAGAGAAGCAAAGTCCATAGGTGAGGGTCCCCACTCAACTCAGAGGGAAAAACATCCCTGTTGTGACAGTGAAAGTCTTATAAGAGGCTGGTGAGTCTGCATGGTGAAGAGTTATTTATTGTTTTTGCTAATGTCTACATCTGTGTGCTGGGAGTTCACTATCTTGAAGAAAGAGAGTGGAGAGAAGGAACAAACATGTGTAGAGCATTTTATCACCATTGACATCCTCTGTGCTTAGACTGTCCTCCTCCTCCCCCAATGGTTTACTGACTGTCACATCAAATACTTGCTGAGCACACAGCACACCAGTGACTATCCTTTAAGGTGCTGCTATGATCCAAAGGTCACACATACTTATTATATATAGTCTCTGGGAAGATTGAAAACTTGACATGATTAGTTAAACCAATAAAACCTAAGTGGAAACTAAACTCATTTGGCCAAAACTCCTGCTGTGTGAGGTTAATGTGATGCCTTCAAGAGAACATCAGCAATGCCCTTGTGATGTGGTGACTAGGAGGACCATGAATTTTTTGGATTTTACCTCCATTGGAACCTGGATCTCATTCCATGCTGATGTGGTAAATACTGACAGGGTTCATGGATTATACCCACTTCTAACTCTGACTTCCCATCACATCTGTTTAAGAGCCTTTCACACTTCAATGAGAAAAATTAGTCTGTGGAAGAAAACTCCACAGAAAAACTTCCCTTGAACATCACTGGAAGGATGGTCATGCTGTGCTTTCTGCAACACATGTGGCAGTGAATCTCCAGGGAATCCACCCTTGTGATCATGTCACTATGCAACCCTAATGCATTCTTGGTGCTGCAACAATATACTGTGAACTGGTATTTGACCCATAACAGAAATTTATTTTTTAATAATGTGGAGGTCAGAAATGCAGTAACAGCTGCCAGCATATTGATGTCAAATATGAACTGGCTCCTAAACAGTTGTTTGTTCACTGTAGTCTCAGAGGGTGGATGGGGCAAGGTATCTTCCTCAATCCTTTGCTGTAAAGGACCTGATCCTGTTCATGAGAGCTCCCCACTAAGACCAAAGCTCATCCAAAGGTCCCACCTGCTAACAGAACCACAAGGGCCTCCCATTTTAATGTTTGAGCTTTGAGTGACAGAAACAACAGTTCATGGCAACAACAAAGGAACCAAATAATGATTTCATCCATATGGATGACTACGATAGCAGAGCTCCTCTCTCCATAATGCTGTGGAAAGTTCTCAACAATTAGGAGCAGAAAGTGAACCCAGATCATTTGGGACAAGCTATTGTCCTTGTAGTATGGACACGTTCCACTTTAGACTTTGAACTAAGACATCCATGTAATTTATTATTATCCCCCCTCATTGCTTACCTATAACCATTATTCTTATTTACTAGTGACTAAAATAGTTTTCTACCTTTATTGGTCTGTACTTCCATGTTTTCACTCATTCACTAGGTGTTCAGTGGAATAAATAGTCAGGTTCTAGTTTTAATGTTTATGCTGGCATGTTAAGGTTCACCAATCTCTCTCTTCCTGTACACACATGGGGGATCTGAAAAGAAAGCGGGAAAGACACAGGTGGGAGATTGAAAACACACAAATCTGACCAATGAGCACAACCCGCCTCAACCTTGTCACAGATGAACAATAAGAATGTGTGTGACTTTAACAGACTGGACATCCACACCAAGGTATGCGGGGCTCCCTCTACATCTGTGTGATGTCAACTACTACTGCTGACATGGACATAATGTCAAGGACCGTCAACACCAGTGGTCTTTGTTTGCTGGCATTGTGTTCATTTGCATCTGGTGCCCCATGTCCAGAATGTATGTAACTTGCTGCTGGCCAGTATGGGCATTGGACTGTGTGGGTCTGGGATGCACTGCTGTGTCCAGCAGAGTCTCTGGTTAGATTCAACTGATGTTAGTGAGAAGGTTTGGTGATTCATTAATGATTTATTAGTACAAATGTAAGAAAATACATGCAATTATCTAACTTCAGTTCATGGGAGGCAGTTTACCTTCTATTAGAACAAGTCACTTAAGTCAGGTACTTTAGAGATAAGCACAGAATCATGAAGGAAGGGGTGGGACAACTGCTGTGTGGAGAGTTAACCCCAAACCTGCCAGGAAAGCAGCCCTTAATCTACATGTGCATCTGCTCCTGAGCTGTGTCAGGTGCTCAGTGTGTTGGGATGGCCCTATGGTGTCCTGAGCACACCAAGCAGCCCAGCCCTCCCTTCCTCCAGGGGGAGATGTGTGTCAGGTCTGCATGCCTGGGCCCACATTGAATCACCCTCACTGTGTCTTACAGAAAGCAATGCCTGGTCAATTCCTCCATCATCAAAGAGATCAGCTGAAGGTAGAACAGGTTCTTGGATATGTCTATGTAGAAGGATGTGTGGCTCCTCAGAGATGGACTGTGATAAGTGCTTCCACCATAACCTCTGCATGTGATCCACTCAAGTCCCTTCCCTGAAAGCTGGTGAATCCACTGCAGCAGTGATATCCGGTGATGGAGTAACCAGAGACAGCACAGGTGAGGGATATTGTCTGTTAACACATCACTAATCCTGGGACGACTCTTGCAGATGTACCTATTATAGGATTTCGGAGGACAAGGATCATCTCTCTTTGTCAGTCATGTGCAGTCAACACCATCGTATAAACCCCTATCTGACATCTGTTATGCTCACACTGTGGGAGTACCATCAGGGAGCGGAAAAGACCCAGAGTCTCATCTCTCTCTAGAGATCACTTCTGTCTTCCCCAGAGACCTCTGCCTCATTTGATGGGAGAGCTGTGAGCCCCCACATCCCAGGAGAGGATTTAAAATGGAGCTGAGAGAGAAATTTGCAGGTGCAGCAGCATTTCCCAAATACTCGGAGAGGGACTGAGGTCAGGCAGCCAAATCATTCTGACATCTCTCAGAGGATATCTTTGTTGGGGACCATTCTGTGTGGTTTCAGAGACTTAAACACCCCGATAGGGTTAGTAAGTTTCCCTGGAAAACCATGTCATAATGCAGGTGGCAGGCCTGACTGGATTCAAACACCAAGAGTCCCATGGGAATCAAGGCTGAAATGTACATTTTTGTCCTCTGAAGATAGCTCTGCTCAGCAATAAGCCCTGTTAGTATAACCCAGATTCTTGAACTAAAGGCATAAGGAGTAAAACTGCCTACTTCAGGGCATGTACCTTTATAGTCATCTGGTGCCCACATGTCTCACAAACCCCAACCTGAAAATATTTCTGTTTCTGTAATTGTTATCTATCAATAGTGTTAGGGTTTTTTTTTTTTTTGGTGTGTGTGCATGTGTGTGTGTGTGTGTGTGTGTGTGTGTGTGTGTGTGTGTGTGTCTGTTTATAGCCTTGTTGGGCATTGACTGATAAGCTACTCATGTGTGCTGAATCCTCCTGCACTTCCCAACCCCAATAAAAGCTATGCTGCAGAAGGCCTCGGGACCTTCTCCACTAGAGGGAATCACTGCTCTTTTTCCCACCACAGCAACAAGATTGTGGCCAGGGCAACTCTTTATTTTCATCTCTGGTGGCCTCAGGTGACCTTGCAAGCCAAAGTTCCCCTCGCTTGGTGCCCTGAACATGGACAGAGTCTAGGAGGCATTGCCTGAGAGCAAACATCTACTAAAGATGGAATTTGGCACCTTCATCCCACAGGTAAAGGGACGACGGTACCAGGAGCTTTCTGGTTATACTGTGGGTGTGTGTAAGGTAAGGGAATAGGGATTTCTTCCAAGGCCACCTTCTTTGGGGTCATTTTGCATTCAGTTTCATCATCTCTCCTCTGCATCCTGTTTAGAGAATAGGAGTCTTGCTGTTTCCAAAGCATTGGCTGCAACCTGCGGGAATGGTTCAAGCAGTTAAAAGGCACAAGGGCACTCACTGCCAAAAGACACCTGTGAAAGGATAACCTGGAAATGTGGACCAGGACAGAAATTAGGTATCCAACCAGCCACAAGCAAAAAGTCTATGCAATGAAAGGCACATTTAAAAAACACTCACAAGCCCTTCCCTGCAGAACAACCACCATCTAGGTTTAGGCTTTGGAGAAAGAGCAAAGATTTTTCCTTTAATCAGTTTTAAAAGCAGCAACTAGTTACAGGACTATTTATGAGTGTCTCAGCTTCTTGCTGAGTGTCCAAGATAAGAGGCATTTCCTCCCCCAAGACCAAATCTTTGGGTGTCCCTATGTGTGGGAGGGACCTGTTGGGGTGTCTAGGGTCATTCCCTGATATGTGCAGGGGCCTCATAGGGAACCCCAATTATAATAGTTGAATTTTGGCTCATCTGGAGAAGTGTGCATAAGGATTGATCATCCAGCACTCTGAGCCCCCCTGGTTGTTCTAGAAAACCTGAGGAGAAATGGAGGCATGTAAAAGAGGCAGGGATGACTAAGGTGTGACACCCTTGGGAGCTCTTCTAAAAAGCAGCATATTGTAACCCACCACATTTATTTCTCCCCCAGCAATTAGTCAGAAGAGGCTTACAGAACTATTTAGGAGGAGCAAGAGCAAGGAAGTATGAAACCAAAAGTAAAACTATCCCTCCCAGCTGCCAACATGGGTCCGGGATGTTCTAAGGACCAGGAGAGCTTCAGCAGCTCCTTCAGGCTGTGGGATATCAGGTTAAAAAGCAGAATTTAACTAATTTGTTGAAGACAGTAAAGAGCCACTGTCCATGGCTTCCATATAAAGGCTCTCTAGATTTAGAAATGTGGGAAAAAGTAGGACAGGGATTGAAGTGGTACCAGGAGAACCAGACACCGATAGGAGAACGGCTCTCATCTCTCTTCATTCCAGCAAACCTCATGATCAGGAACACTTAGAGAAAAAGAAATGGACCTACAGGGCAACAGCTGGCATAGTTGCTAAATCTAATAATAAAAATTCACCCTCTGCAAAGGGAGGAAAACGCTACTTCAGAAACACCAGAGGGCCTGCTTTCCCATGTACACTAAAAAGTCGTGATTTTAAAATGCAAGTGGTTACTCAGCTGCTGCAAAGGGAGGAGGAGCGCCCCTCCCCACCACTCCATTAGCCCTGCTCTGAGATGAATTACAGAGGGAGCTGATCCCTCTCCCCCAAGCTGCTCTGGAGTGCTTATCCCAAATCTGTCTCTGCCCACACCCACCACTCCTCCTCCATTAAATCCAAACTGGCCCCCAGACAGACTACCTCTGCTGTGCAGCAATGTCTTCAAGAGGCCATGAAAGTGGGAGATTGGGAATCATTCCCTGCCTACCCCACTGTCACTACCCCATAGGGGAAACCAGCGCGTGAGCCTTGGCCTTTTGAGATATATGGAAATTTAAAAAATGATATTAGAGACAATGGACTTCAGTCACCCTGCACTACAGGACTCCTGTAAGCCATCACTGAAGATATCTGAAGAAACCTGTGATTGGTTTATCTTAGCTCCAACATTCCTAATGCCCACCCAGTTTTCTATGTGGCATTCAGGATATACTGATGGCTGCTGCCGCCAAGCAGCAGGAAATAACTGCAATGAAAATCTAGTCCAGCTTAACATACTTCTCGGATCTGATGAATATGAGATCACTGAAGAGCAGGCAGAAATGGACTCTGGTTTTCATTCAAAGCCCCCAGGCAGCTCTTGGTGCCCTAACAATGGTCCTGGAAGCCTAAGCCTGGGGCAAAGCCCCTTTGTTAATATTCTGCAGGCAGCCACAGAGTCTTATTTAGACTTTGTTCATAGACTACAAGAACAAATTCAGAAACAAATTGAGAATCAGGAGGCAGCTAAGATGCTTTTATTACAATTGGCTTATGAACATGCGAATAACAATTGTAAGCCTGTACTCAATCTTCTCAAATTAAACTCCATTAGTAGTAGTAAATTTGTCAAGGCTTGCCAAAATGAGGACATGGAACAACATTGAGCCACATTGCTAATGGAAGCCATAAAAGGAGAAATTACATGCTTCAGTTGTGACAGACTAGGGCACACCCATCGGGAGTGCCGGAACAGACAACAGGATAGTCTAAAAATCCGCAGAGTAAATACTGCCTGTGGTGTGGCAAGGGTAAACATTGGGCAACTGAATGTAGATCTCAATATGAAAAAAATGGCAAGCCACTCCCACCTCAGTTAAACAGACAGAGGGGTGCAAACTCTGGTGCCCTGAACTCCAACAGGAGTTATTCCTGCAGCAGCAGTCAACTCTTCTGGGGTCACGAACATGCCAGGTCTCTGACCTCTGCACCACCACAAGGGGAAGCACAGGATTGGACTCAGTCACTACCAGAGAGCTCATCTTAGAACAGGATGAAGTCCTCATAACTCCTACAGGGGTATGGGGACCATTGCCTGAGGACACTGCTGGATTGTTTTAGGAAGGTCTAGCATTACAAGTAAAGGGGTTTTAGTCCAGCCTAAAGTAATTAATTCTGATTATCAGGGAGAAATCAAAATTATGATCAGAGCCTTTGGATACCATGTCTCTCCTGCCCAAACTTGTATAGCCCAACTTCTTCTTCCCTATGCAGTACCAAATACTCAAAATATTAAGAGAGGGGAAGGAGGCTTTGGTAGTACTACTAATCGATCAAAATAGAAACTAGCCTGCCCTCAGACAAATTATTATAAGACCTCTCAATTATCAATATTTGTCTGAAGGATTAAATGTGTAAGAATCCTAACTCCAAAGCAAGGGTTGTTTTTCTTGACGGCTTTGGAAAAACAGGATAAGCTGCCATCAACTGGCAGGAAAGTAAGGAGTAGGAACATTGTGTTTCTTATGGTCATGTTTCCACCCAATGGCTGAGCTCTCACCAGACATTATGTCTTTCCAGTAGTGGCCTCATGAGCTCTTGAATCTATTTTGGGACTCTGGTTACACTGTATATACTCTCCTTCATACAGGTCAGGCTCTCCTAAGGGGGCTCATTGACACCCCTCTGCTCATCCTGTTTTTAACTTTGTAAACTTTACTAGATAAAATGAAACATATTCTGCCCTGGCTGGCATAGCTCAGTGGATTCAGCACAAATTGTGAACCAAAGGGTCACAGGTTTGATCCCCAGTCAGGGCACATACCTGGATTGTGGGCTGGGTCCCCAGTGTGGGCCACGTGAGAGGCAACCACACATTAATGTTTCTCTCTCTTTCTTTCTTCCTCCCTTACCCTCTCTAAAAATAAATAAAATTTAAAAAAATAAATATTATATTAAAAAGGGAACATATTCTGTTTTTTAATCATATGTGTTCCCATACAGGCCTCCCTGGTCCTACATATGAAGGCAATGCCCATGCTGATGCTCTAGTCAGCATGGTAGATATCATTCAAAAGGCTGTTGCCTCCCATCAGTTTTTTCACCAAAATACTCATGCACTTCCCAAGGAGTTCAAACTCCCACGTTGTCAAGCCAAACAAATTATTAGAGAATGGCCAGATTGCCAGGCCCTAGGTAAGGTATTGTCTTTTTTTGGAATTTATCCTAGAGGCTTACAGCCATGAATAATCTGGCAAACTGATGTATCCAATTACCCCCTTTCTGGGAAGTTTAAATTCATTCATGTCTCTATTGATACATTCTCTGGAGCATTACATGCTTCCACCCTTACTGGCAAATCATCTAAAACATCCAGGACCATTGGCTTGTGGTTTTTAGTCACCTGGGCCATCTACAAGTTAAAACTGACAATGGACTGGGGTATACAGCTCAATCCACTCAAGATTTTCTGCAAAGATGGAGAATTCAACACAAAACAGGCATCCCTTATAATGCCACAAGCCTAGCAGATGCTAAACATGTTTGTCATACTTTTAAAACTCTTCTTAACAAACAAGACAGGGAAAGCTAGGAAAACCTCTTACAATTTTCTAAATTGTGATAATTCTTCTAATACAAAAATTGTGAAACATTTCAAAGTACAAAAGGTAGAAAATAAGGGGCCCCATCCCTTAGTGTTATACAGAGATCCCTTGCGAGAAGGAAAATGGGAGGGGATGGTTGACTTGTTAACATAGGGAGGAGGGTATGCTTGTGTTTCAGTCCCTACAGGCCCTTTGTGGCTACCTGCTGAAGGACTGAAATCCTGCCATGGAAGACTGACTTTACCTACCCTTGTGGACAACTCGGAAGGAGAGGTTCTGGCATCTTGAAGACCTGACAGACCAGCTCTCCCAGATGGCCATGACCAAATGCCAATATAGGATCTGAGCCCATAACCAGAATCAGGGGAAACAAGCCACAGAGACCACTCTGCCACCTGAACCCAAGGGGATAACGTGGAGAGACTTAAAACCCTGAATAACAGGGACAAAGAGGTCATGGGGGATGTAGGGGTACAAGACACTCCTGAAAATGAAAATACGGCCTATTTATCAGTACTATCCTCTAATTTCATCAAAGGTATGATGATACTTGTTCTGTCAGCTTGTTTTGGAGGCTTGGGCCTCACTTCTGAAAATCAGTGTGTTTACTGGAGCCATGTCCTTGATCCACCCATGTTTAAACTCCATACCTGGTGGAATTCAGAGCCTCATTTATCTAGCAACAATACCAAATGGTCAGGAGGTGCTTGGCTCCCACTGGATGGTTCTTTATAGGAAAAAAGACGTTGGTTATCTGTCCCTACAAACACTATGTGTCAGAATATTTGCCTGCTTGTTTTTCCACATTGTCTGATACTCTATTTACCTATAACTTTTAAATGGTGTGCACATGCCATTGACAATAAGGAACTTCAAGCTAACATCTCCCTCATAGGACACAAGGCTTTAAAGGAGAAAAGGATGGGGATGAGAGTGACCTCCCAGATGTATCCCTTTGTAAAATTAAGACAAAATTACTGAGCCTGTCACTTGGTCACGGTGTAGAGATCAACAGCCCTCACTCATAGACATTAATAGCTCCTAACACCCCATTAATAGCTGAAAACCAGGGTTCCAAGTGGAAAGTGTATGCTAGTATGGGTTCTACCACTGTCCCTGCCAAACCTAATACTGTATACTGGAGTATAGGATGGCACGGTGTGGTAGCTGGAGCTCCCAATGTAAGAGTCAGGTCCCCGAATGACCCTAACCCTTGACATACTAATATTTGAAAAATGTGACTCCCTTTTATAGAACACCCTCTAGGATGCTTTCAATATAAAAAGGAGTTGTGTCCCAAAAAGAGGTTTTTATGTTATAAAGAATGTTAGTAGTCCCTGAGTCAGTGTAGGTACTTCTCACCATTATCTTTTTTTTCTGGCTGTCCCAGAGATGCCTCATGTAACGTATAATAAAAACTCTATATTTGGTCTCTATACAGTCCCTGGCTTTATCTATGCTAGCTGTCTTGTCCATGCTAATGTTACTCAACTCAATCTCACTACAGTATTTGTAGTTCACAGAGACACATAAATTTGGCTTCCAGTTAAAGTTACCCTTGAAAGGGAAAATCCAAGAGGCATGGCCTCCCTCACCATGCTCTCTCTCAAGTGAGGGTGCAGCACTTCTTAGGGACTCTCATGGATTCTATTGTTTCTGCTATTGTTGCAGGTGCCTCTGATGCAGTAGCTACCATGGCTCTGGCAGAATCTGTCCAGACTGCTCATGCTGTTGATACCCTCCTCAACAATACAACTCAAGAAATGATCCAACAAACACGTATTGACCAGGAGATCCTTGTAAAGCTCTCAGCCATAGAGTCTGCAGTAATATGGTTGGGAGAATAGCAGCATGCTCTTGTCACTCCCCAACAACTCACTTCTGATGCAGGCTTCTCTAAGCTGTGTGTCAACCTTCTGAAGTGAAACTCCAGTCAGCACTCATGGAGGAGGTCCATCATCACTTGTGAGGGGCCCTTTCCTCCGATCTCAAAGGACAAATTGATCAACTCCAACTTGAGCTACACCAACAGCTTTAAACATTAAACGACTCACTGAGCAGGAGGTCTTTCAGACCCTGAATGACAATTTACAATGGCTTAATCCAAACTTAGTTTGAAGGACTGAATTTGTATGTCTGGGTCATGGTGACTATAGAATGCCTCTTAATCATAGTGGTCTTTTGTGCCTTGAACTGTATATACAAAAAAAAAAAAAAAGTGTTTTCCAGGAATCATATATGCAAAGTGCAAGTAGCATACCTCATCAGGCATAGTGTCATATTTGCCATTGCAACAAAGAAAAGGGGGTGTGTTGGGGACTGCTCTGTGTGGTTTTGGAGACTGTAACCCCATAGTGGGGAAAAAAGCTCTGAAAGTGGCTGGCAAGGCTCCCTGGAAAATCAGGTCATAACATAGGTGGCAGGCATGACTCTATTCTAACACTAGGGTCCTGTGAGAATCAGGCCTAAAATGTTCAGTTTGCCCTTTGAAGCTGGCTCTGCTCAGTGATAAGCCCTGTTAGTATAGCCGAGATGTTTGAGTTCAAGGCATAAGGAGTGAAACTCCCTACTTCACAGTACACACCTTTACAGCCATCCGGTGCCTGTATGTCTCGCTGACCCCAACCTGAAAATATTTCTGGGTTTCTTTAATTGTTATCTATAGATAGTGTTAGTTATTATTATGCCTGTAGCCTTCTGGACATTGATTGATAAGCTATGTGCATGTGTTGTGTTCCCCTACACTCCCCAACTTTAATAAAATATGTGTGGAGAAGGGCTTTGTGTATTCTCCACTAGAAGGAATCACCACCACCCCTTTTCCCACTGGAGCAACAAATTATGTCTGGGAGGATTCCTATTCTCAACCACAGAGTCCAGGAGAACTTCGCTGGCCCTAGTGCCCCACTCATGGGCACTGGAATAGTGAACTGGAATGGTGACACAGATTATGGATCAGGCTTCTAGGGGCTCCTCTGACACCTCACAACCCATCATCATTTCTCCACAGGGGCCTCATGTATTCTGTATCAAACACCACACTGACTTAAATTTTTTAAAAAAGTTTTTGTCATTTGGGCAATGAGACGAATGCAGCAGCAACCCTCCTTCAATCCATTAAAGTACCAAGTCAGACATTTAAAGGTATCACACAGCTTTCTCTATTTGCCTGATGTCTCATCATCTGCTAGAACTGGGGTTGCTCTGTAAATTGCTGCCCCAAGTAACATTTTTTCTTAAATGCAGTAGTTTGCCCTCAGTTCCCACAGAAACATGCATCCTGACTCCAGATGCTTTTAACCTGTTCAGTGGAACCCATAGGAAACTTACTCCCTCCTGAATACTACACACAAGTAAAGAAAGCTCTTTGGGCAAGTAGGACTACAGAGAGATCAGTCAAAATTCACACACATGGCCTGAGATCTCCCCAGAGAAATTTTAGATGATGAATATTTCTTTATACTCCGTCACCCTGGTGGGGAGCAGCTGCACATCAGTATGCACTTCAGAATCTCTCCAACATTGCAAGCACCACAGCCAATGAAACTACCACCTCACCTGCTAATATTCAGAAATCTGTGTACTCTCTAGCCAAAGCTGCCTTTGATAATAAAATAGCCTTAGACTACACACTAGCAGAACTAGGAGGATTTGGAATGGCCATAAACTCCTCTTGTGGTTCTTACACTGACACCTCAGCTCAGGCACAGGCTACCTGGTGTCAACCAACATTGCATCACCACACCCCTCTCTCTGAGGGAACTCAAAAGTGGTTTATGAGTCAATTTTTCATGGACACCACAGGGACTCGGATCCACAGAGGAGGGGTTTTTAATTAATTTTAATTTTAATTTAAACCATTATTTTTATAATACCTGTCTTTATTGATTCAAAGCTCTCTAAGACTTGTTTCCCCAAACCATAAAAATACAATAAGCTCTGTGGTGGCTTGACAAAACATATTCATTTTTAATTCACAAGCTTTTGCTTTACAACAGGCTCAGGTTTCTCATTCCCTCAGAGGTTTCAGAGGGCATCAATGCCTCCAAAAAATACGAAGGAGGAATTGACAGTGAACAATTGGAACATGGAATAAAAATTTTATACTGCTATGGCTTAACCATAAAAGACTATTAAAATAAGATGTGCTATCCAACTCATAAAAATTCACATAATAGCAATTTGTTAGTAAGAATATTGCAAGTGCTACCAGTTCCAGTAATGTTTGTTAAAGAAGCAACCTTGGTCATGGTCTTGGGTGACACAGATGGCCCAACTGCAAAAAAAATTTCAGTGGCACCAACCAGCGGCAGAATGTTGAGAGTAAATGCCCATAATGAGACCAGCAAGAACAAGGCCTGCATGTCCACAGCCTCTCCCTATGATCTTGTTCTGTTTGTCATTCTTCAACCTGCAACAACCCTGCCTACACTGAGATGTTATTAGACTTTGAGATGAGAGTTTCTCACCTCCCTGAGTGTCTGCACTTGAATAAAACCATGCTCCTTCACATCAGCACTTGACTCTTGAGTACTAGCTTTTGCAGTGTCAGATAGCCTTACCTACATTTGATTATACTTCATGGTACCTTCTGGAAAGAGCCTTCTAATTGATTCATTTTCAGCAATTAATTTCTGTGACATAAATGGTGAAATGAAATGACAAGCACACTCTCTGAGTTTATATATGCAGGTACTAATCCCCTTCATGGTTATGAAAAAAAAATCTATTTGAAAGCCTTTTTATTACTGTCATTTTAGGGGGTGAGGAATTTAACATATAAACTTGGGGGGAACACACACATTCTGACCACAATACTGCCCTAGAGTCTCTAGAGAAATTGTGGCCTGCCACCACCTTGACCTCAGTTCAGTGAAGGGATTTCTTTCTAAGACCTGCAGATTGTACAGGAATAAAGGAGTGGAGAGTGCAGCCCCAGGTGTAGAATAAATGGTTCCTTTGTCATAAAAACTTAGACCAGGCTGGATGTGGTCTTCTATCATCAAAGGTGTCCCCACTCTGCTCTCTGCTGCATATTGATCATCAGTACTATACCAGAGATGTGGACATGTGAAGGGTTGTGGTATCAGGTAAGGAGAATTCTTAGGATCTCACCTTGAGGGAGGTCTGAAAGAACACTGTGATGCCATAGACTGTACTAGAACTGGACACCTGAGGAAGTTTGACTTTGCCGCCACAATGTCATCTTTGCGATTCTTGGTCAGAGACAAGGGCACAGAGTTTCATCCCTCACTTTGCTGTACTTACTTTCCCAAAGTACTCTTTAACTGTTCATAAATAGGGACTGTCATAGAACTTGCTGGGCAGACACTATAGCCAAAATCCCCAAACATGACCCTGACCAAGTTTCCCAGATGAGGCCTCCATGAACATCCCTCATTTAGAGTCCAAGAAAACTCCCAATGTGTCCTCTTCACAATCTTAGTAAATAACAAGGGACATTTCAAGAGCATCTCCCCTCCACCTTCCTTGCAGTGCATCTGCTCACTTGAAAACTTTCCATGAATTTATGATATACCTGTGGAAACATCAGTACTGGTCTCAGGATTCTGACCATGTGAGGAAGTCAGGAGGCTCATGGCCCTGTCATGTCCTCAGCCCAGTCCACTTGCCCCTCTCTTTTGGGTTTGTGACACACTGAGGATGTGGATTGCCACACTGAGTCACTCACACGATAAAGCAAGGGTGTATCCTCAGAAATTAGGCCATTGATCTGTGCATAGGCTGCACTGGCAGTTTTCCATGGAGAAGAAAAATCATTCTGAGAAGCCCTGGGCATATGAGGGTTCCCAATGTTTGTGTTTGTCCAGCCAACATACTGCAGGTCGTCTCCTGGGGCATGATGTATCCAGAACATACAGGGCTGGTGAAAGTGTATCCAGAATTGTTGCAGAAGACCTACTCTGGATCCCTGGGTTTCCTCACCTCACCCCCAGACTGCTCCAGCTGCCCCTGGGAGTGGGCACCTGTGGAGAGTAAACAGAAATTAGTGGAAGTACCCCTTGACCCCCTTAGCACCCATCTCAATTCAGGGTCTGAGGACCCCCTTGCCTATAGTTTGTACCACCAAGAAAAGGGCTCTCCTGCTCCAGTTCATGGTGAGGGGCTGTCCATTAGCTCTTCTGTACAGGAGGGTGAGGCTGTGGGTGATGCTTTCAGGACACAAACTGAACCAATTTAACCTAGTCTACCTCTTCTTACTCGCATAGTCATGAGGCAAAGTGTTCATGAGTGATTATTTGACTCAATCTGTGAGAAGTCAAAGCACACATAGACCATGCTCAGTGAGAGAATCAGGGTTCAAGTCCTAACCAGTGTTATCTCATATGAATCCCTGCCAGGTCCCTGATCTCTGTGCAGACATAGCTCCTCCAACTGAGGAACAAGCCCCACAGGACATGCTCCTCATTGAGATCCCACGTTGGAGTTACACAGAGACCCCCTGAACCCGTTCTGGGGTTTGGTGCCTGTAGCTTTTCTTCTTTAGATCAGGGTGCCTTCAAAATGCAGCACTGAATAAGTTGGGGGAAAAAAAACCTGTTCTCAACTTCTGAATATTCAGATATCAAGAAGCATTATAAATAACCCCAATGACTGTGGTTCTCTTGCCTTAGTGAGTTTGAAAAATGCTCTGAGAGTATAGGATATGTACAGTCACTTCATGCCCAGCCCTTATTTTGGTTGTTTTTATGAGTAAAAAGAAGACACTTGCCTTCAGATAGAAACCCTCCTTAGCTTTCTCTCTAGATTCTGATGGTGAGCAGCCCTGAGTTGTTGGGTCCCACATGCCACCTGCTCTCCAGCCCCTGCCCTGAAGGGGAGGGTTCTGTCTGGGCTCACAAGGCACGGGCATCTCAGCATCTCTAGTTCATAATTAAAGGCTGCACCCTGACTTCAGGATGCTCTGTCAGGGGCACCAAGTTTTAGACATCTCAGGATAAAGAGCATTGGCCTTAGTAATCCCAAGTGGGTCCACAGCAAGCCCCAAACCTGGACACTGAGAATCCAACAGGAAGTCCCTTCACTGGAGATGCTACTTGCATTGACTCAGCTGACAGCCCTGTGACCAGAAACTTCAGTGACTTTGGGAACTCTGATGTCCTCAAGATCCTTGCTTTCAGGTTCCAACTGAGTATCCCTGCATGTGGCCCAAATTCAACTGCACTTTTACTGTTCAATTAATCTCACACAAACAAATGGACCGTGATCAGTTTCATGGAAATGACCTCAGGCCTCCTTTCTGCTCTGTGCTGAGTACATGGGCAGGATCCCCAGTCTCATTGAATGCAAGTGAGTGATGTACTTTAATGACAGAACAAAAGCAAACACGATTAATGTAAAAACAGGAATGTGCCGGACCTTGTGGTTTCCTGTTTTCCCAGCACCTGAGACCTGCAGAGGCCACTGGGAGAAGCTCCTGGCTTGTCATCCAGAGGGTCAGACCCAGGGAACCATTTCCCAGTTAGTGTAGCCTGACTTGTGTGAGGCCTGGGGCGGGGGTCACTCTGATCTACAGCTAACAGGTGCTCATTCCCTGAAAGCACAGCCAGGAGCCCTGAGGGCAGTACCATGGGGGCACTGGATGGGTGTTTCCCCAGAATCATAAACAGATGCTGATGTAGGGACAGAGGGTTCAGAAAAGTGGTCCTGGGAAGTCAGAGTTTGTGGAGCAGTGTCAGTGCAGTTTTCACTGTCCCCATGGTGTCTTGAGGGCCCCCTGGTGTCTAGAGTGCCACCTGCAGCCCAGTTCTCCTGTCTACCTCAGGTAGGTCTACGTTTGGGTTCATGTTGATTATCCCTCACTGTGTCTCTTGCACAGTAATACACAGTTGTGTTCTCATTGGTCACAGAGCTCAGCTTCAGGGAGAACTTGTTCTTGGATGTGTCTCTGGAGATGGAGGTGTGGCTCTTAGGCCTGGTCTATAGTAAGTGCTCCCACCAGAACATATGTACTCAATGCATGCCAGTCCCTTCCCTATGGGCTAGTGGATCCAGCTCCAACAATAACCACTGTTTGTTATGGAGAATCCAGAGACAGAGCAGATGAGGGAGAGGGTCTGTGAGGGCTTCACCAGCCCTGGGCCTGGCTCCTGCAGCTGGACCTGGGACATGACACCTAGGGACAAGAAGCATTAGACCCTGTAAGTCAAATTCAGTCACTACCATCTCTTAAACCTATGTCTGACATCTGAGACACTCACCCACAGGGGCTGTCACCAGGCAAAGTAGGACACTAAGCAATCTCTCCTTCCCTAGAGCACACCTCAGTCTTCCTCAGCTGAGTCAACCCCCAGTGTAGAAAGAGCTGTAAGCCCAAGCCCAGGGCGGGATTTACCTAGGGAATGAGAATGAAGTTTGAATGTCAGTGACTCTGTTCTCATAAGTGAGAAGGAACTGAAATCACTGCATCATTTCCTTCAGGGTCCTGAGCACATTACTTCTCTGATACTCTGTGATAGAGAGCAGTTGGGTTATGACACAACTTTGAATCATGTCAAAGGACAGCCCTTCTTTCTACATGTAAAAATTAAAGGTGGACTGAATGAGGGACCACACTATTTTAACTTCATTCATTACTCAAGTGGATATTAAAACAGATTCACATTATTTCCATACATATCAAGTCCAAAGAAATACATGAAATAGATCCATTGTTTCTAGATTGGAAACACTGTTTCCAGACACACTGTTTCATAATTTTATATAAAATATTATATGGTACAACATTCTATGTAAAAATAAGAGCAAAATAAAGAATATTCTATACCTTGACCTCACTTAGGCCCCCTGTACCTGAAAGTGGTCATGCAGGTTTGGCCTCTGCCCAGTCCAACTCAGGTGCTGGGCTGTGCTGATTAACCCTTGTGCCCAGAGGTCCTGCCCTGGCCCTTCACTGAGCCAGGTGTTACATGCACTGTGTCCTTCCCTTTGTCTCACTTCCCACAGGGCAGTGCAGCTGTTTCTACAGATGAGAGGCTGAAGGGGCCTTTCAGTTTCCTAGACCACATGAGGCCTTGAGACCTAAGAATCACCTTTTCTCAGAGAGACACAGGCACTGACTCTGGAATACCAGGCATCCTGAGGTGCATGAGGTTTGACAGGACCTACTTCCTGGTCATAGGGTGTCAGTTTTGAACCTGCCACCCCTGTGTTCACCTGAGAACCTGGGACAGGGGATCTAGAGGAGGCTGATATCATAGTAAGGGGACAGAGAGCTCATGATGGGCCAAGAAGACAGATGGAGGGAAAACAAAGTGCAGAGCAAGGGTATCTTTCATGAAATCACTAAACTGAGGTGAAACCCATGATGGAATTTAACAGCCCAGTAAATGCTTAAAACAAGGTTTGCTTGCCCAAGTCTCACTCACCCTCCACACACAGAAAATTCCCACTGCACTCCCATTATTTAATAGTGCACAGTGAGGACAGGGGCATGTCTGCAGACTGAAGACATCAATGGACCATTTATGAGATTTCCTCAGGTGACAAATGTGTCAGAAGTTTGCTCCTTTGTTGATAAGAGAGCTGAGAGTGAGGAGTTGGTGCAGTCTCATGGGATCGAGGTGGTATCTGTAATGAGGATGGCACCACTGTCCTACAGGTTCTGGGGGCCGCCTATGAGGAGCCCTGGGCACTGACTGGTTGTGACCAGAATGAACAAAAGGGAGTGAATGCTGAATGAGAGAAGCTATAAAAATGCCTCCTCCAGGGGCCAGCACACCTGTGCCCAAGGCCACACCTATGTTTTGTAACCCACTCCTGTCCCCTCCAGCATGGAGGATAACTGAGCCCCCATCCATTTCTCTGGACAACCCAGTGATGTGTGTCTCTGTGTGTCCCAGAGGCCCTCAGATTGGACATGTCCTCCCCTCCCTCACCTGTTTTTGTGACACTGTCCAGAGACATATTTCAGGTGACCCCTGGGTGCCTCTGTGACCCAGTTTTTCAGGAGATTTACAGACCATAAGACACAGAGAAGTGGAACCTGTTGAAAGTCTTGCCATTTTCTCTCTACCATGCCAGGTGAGAAGAGAGAGACAAAGTATCTACTGAGATGAGAGTGTCCAGTTGTGGCATCATGGTCCTGTGTGTTAAGAACATCTTGGATGGTTGTGCATTCCCATTGTCATTTTTGTGGCACCGAGAGTCAGAGAGTGCTGGGTCCTAATGCCATAACACCAACATTGCAACTCTATGAAAGAGACACCCAGTCCTTGTAATTCCCTGCCCCATCTAAGGACATGACTCACCTACTATCCTTGTCCCCACATACCAGCCTCACCCACTCCTCTCAGCTTAGGGACCCTGTGGCCTACAATCCTGATGTGGGTTTCCCTCTCTCCAGACTCCATTGCCTGGAAACACCCACTGGACAGTCACACTCTTCCTGAGGTTCTTAACCAAGATCTAGCTCCTCAGAACAACCTCTCATACCAGCCAACTGAGTTTAGTCCTAACTACATTCCAATCCTGTCAGATCACTAGACACTATCTGTCCTAGAAAACACGTGCATACCTCACACTAACACTGGTGTGACATTTGTGGTAAAACATTCATTAACTAACACTCACCATTATGATCAATTATAAATAGACACAGTAGCATCAAGCACTTTCACACCTTTGTGCAAACTTTTCACCTTCCAATTCCATACATGCTCACTTTCCCAAACTGACTCAGTGTCCATTAAACAATAGCTCCCCAGTTCCTGTCCCTGCCCCAGTCATCCCTTACTGTGCTCCACCTTCATACCCTTGACCCTCCATCTCTAACAAATGTAGAAGAATACCACCATTGTGATTTTGACAGTGGTGTGTTTCTTCAGGCAGGGAGTCCCCAAGACTCATCTGTGTTCTTGTGTCTGTCCACTTTCTCTTATTTTTACAGGGATTGACATTTTGGTGTTGAGGATGGAGCACACATTTCTTAATGAGTTTCCTATTCGATCTCTCTGGTTTTCACAAAAAATTCAGCTTGTAACCAGGGTTTGCTTTTTTTATATTTTCCTGATCAGAAAGCAGGGGGCACTGCACAGAGAATGATGACAACAAATTCAGGTGATAGGAGTCAACATGTGATCAATGAAATGCACAAGAAGCACCTGTGACCAGAGGCTGTGTTGAGTTAGGACAAACAGTAATAACTTCCATAGCATGCTCATGGTCTTCTGTCATGTTCTCCTGTACATTCTGGAAGCAGCAGAATGAGAAGAAAGGGGCGTGTGTTGACAGCAGGGTGGATGGGGCCCTGAGTCTGATGTCTCACCTGCATCAGCCTGGACTTCCTGGGCCAGGGGTTCACATCCAACCTCTGCCTTGAGGCTCTGAAGAAGTAAGAGATTGTGACAAAGGTGGTTCAGAGGAATTTGAAAAAAAACAGGGTGATGTGAGGGTCACATAGCAGTCTCAAAGTTAGTTCCAGTTCAAACACTCAGGCCTGAGATGCAGAAGGAACCTGTGTGCCATGGTAGCTACAGACAGGACCACAACTCTTGTGGATGTTTCAGTTCCAAACAGGATGGTGTCATTGGTTCCCTGTAGACATTCAGTTGTAATGCTGGGAACCTCCCCCACATTATGGGAGGTAATCTTTCTCATGAAGTCCACTTATTTTAAACAGCTTCACAGAAATCCCCAGATAATGAGGGGTACACATTTCCTATCAAATGGGCCCCAAGCCAAGTGTCACAAGACCCTCATATCCCATCCACATAACAAATTCAGACAACCCTCACTCCAATCATCCTCAATAGTGTCTTCGTAAACTACCACTAGGCGATTCATCTACTGAATGAGGACTCAGGGGAAATGGCTAATGAACCTCACAGGGAGAACTTATCAAGTGTGTCAACAACAAAGGACGCCATAAAACTCCAGACATGTCCCTGGGGTGACACCTTAAACCTCATGGGGCAAGTGTGAACTCCACATCTTTGAGAATGGCTCCTGGGCAGGACATCTAACTCAGGACTCTTGGACCCTCCAGAAGCTGCAAAAATTGGAAGGAGGCAGCTGACTCACCACCTTTGACATTTTGAGGAAAATCTCAGACAGTAGAAACTGCCACTCAAAGTGTCCCACCAAGATCCCTGTCAAGTCCCTGGTCTATTCTTACCTGCTTGCACATAATCCTGGATTCCTTTTCCCCACAGTGTATGACAACCTCCCATTCCCTTGGCAGTGCAATTTTTAGGTGGATTTAGGTGTCTGAGCCAGATGCTGGACATCTGGGAGCTTTTGAGCCTCATCATCTTCATCCATGTCTGCCCTGATCTTGACATGTTGATAAGAAATCCTGGCAGATAACTCCTTTTTCCCTAGTGGGACAATCAATTTCCCCAAGTCCATACCCCAAATAAGAACCTTCAGCAGCCCTCACCCTATGATGACAACAAACCCTGAGCCAGCCTCCGGTCCTGGCTCCCAGAAACCACTTCACTGCCACCAGAGATGCCTACATGGTCTTCCCAAGACCTCGATCCTGTAGAATTAACTTCCATCTGATCACTTGGGGTGTGGGCATCATCAAACCCAATATCTGAAGATACTCTGGGTGGGAGTCCCTCTAAGTTTGCACAGGGTGTGCAGTCATTAGCAGTTATTTTACTGTACTAGGATAATGGTCAAAACCACTGGGCATTTTTTTTTTCTCCACCAGGGCTTACCACTGATCTGAGAACTGATAGCCAGTGAACCCTGGGAGCTGATGTTCACTCCTCAGTTGTCTGAGCAGTAGGTGTCCAGATCCCAACTCTGGAGAAGATGCAGAAACAGATATCATATGAGGAGGAAACCCCAGACTGCCACAGGAACTCAAGGCTGACACTGACTTCCCTTTACTCTGTCTCTTGCCCCATAAAACACAGTCGTGCTCTTTGTGGTCTGGAAGCTCAGCTTCAGAGAGAACTGGTCACTAGACATATCAGCACTAATGGTGATGTGACCCTGGACAGTTGGGTTGTATTTTGTGCCCCCTGTCCAGTACCCCATCTCCACCAGTAGTTAATGCTTGTGATTGAGCATGCAGACACAGCTCAGATGAGGGAGAGGGTCTGCAAGGGCTTCACCAGACATGCACCTGACTCTTTCAGCTCTACCAAGGATAGGGCACCTGGGGACAAGAGGCATACTTCTCTGTCAGTCTCATGCAATTACCACCATTCCAGAGAACTGTGCATGAAATCTGAGACACTCAAACTGTGTGATGTCACCAGGCACTGGAGGGGATCCAGCAGCCTCATCTTCTCTAGAGCACAGCTCTGCCTTCCCCTGAGACCTCAGCTTCATGTGAGGAGAGAGCTATTAGCCCCCACTGCCCACGGGAGGATTCGCCCTGAATCTAGGACAAAAAGTTGCATTTGGGTGATTTTCTTATACATAGAAAAGGACTGTGGTGGTCTTCACTCTAGGAATTTTTTCTTGTGACCACACGAGATATAAAGTAAAACCACAAGGAGATACCACTTCACACTGGTGAGAATGGTCTTCATAAACAAAACAACAAACAAGTGTTGGAGAGTATGTAGAGAAAAGTGAGCACTAGTGCACTGTTGGTGGGAATGCAGACTGGTGCAGCCACTGTGGACAACAGTATGGAAATTCCTCAGAAAACTAAAAATGAAACCGTCTTTTGACTCAGCATTTCCACTTCTGGGTTTATATCCTGAGAACCCTGAAACACTGATCCAAAAGAACTGATATACTCCAATGTTCATAGCAGCTCAATTTACAATAGACAAGTGGTGGAAGAAACCTAAGTGCCCATCAGTAAATGAATGGTTTGAAAAATTATGGGGTATTTACATGATGGAATATTACCCAGCAGAAAGAAAGAAAGAGGGAACTCTTACCATTTGTGACAGCATGGATGGAACTGCAGAGCATTATGCTAAGTGAAATAAGCCAGGCAGTGAGGGACAAATACCATATGATCTCACCATTAATTGGAACCTAATCAACAAGAGAAATAACCAATCAAAATATAAAGTGAGGCATTTAAATTAAGAATATACTGACAGTAACGAGAGAGGAGATGGGAGGGAGTAATGGAGTGAGGATAGGGAAAGGGTTTTGGGGAAGAACTATAAAGGACACATTGAGAAAATCGAGTGAAGTGGTAGCAGGGGAAGGAGGTGGGGATGGCTGGGGTGGAGGCAAGTGGTGGTGGGTAAATGCAAACAACTGCAGTTAAAAAAAACAATAAAATAAGAATGGAAGAATAAAAAAAAATAATGTGACTAATGTTCAATGTACTGCAACAAAAAAAGCACTTCCAAAAACCCCGTCTGCACACAAATTAAAGAAGTTCATCATCGCCAAACCATTATTATATGAAATGTTAAGTGACTTATTTAAGAAAAAGTTTTCCAGGTGGCAGGGTGTGTGGAAGACAGTTGAAGAGGTGAGGGATGTAACTACAAATAGGTAGTTACAGAATACCCACATGGATGTAAAGTAAGGTTCAGGAAATCAGGCAAAGAATGTATAGACATGACCCATGCACATTAGCAATGGTGCAGAGATACCTGAGTTAGTGGTGGTACTGCATACAGAGGGCAAAGCGGGGAATTGGGACAACTGTAGTATTAGAATGAATAAGATAATTAACCCCCCCCCCCGCAAAAAAAGAGGTCTCTATGGCAACCCAAGCCTCCGGAAGAGGTCCTGATCAATTCACTGAGACATACACAGTAATGGTGTAACAGTGGGAAGAGAGAGCTCATGCCCCAGCTGAGTTAATTACTTAGGAGCGTGAAGCAATGGCACTTAACACAGCATGGGAAGACCCCTGTAGCTACTGTCCTTTCTGGCAGGTTGAGTGCACCAGGAACTACAGGAATGACAAAGAGCCAGACCAGAGTCCTAATGGGCACACATTCAAATGGCATTCCCATGGGACTCAGATGTCAGGATTGCCAAACACTGACTTTAAAACAAGTCTGATTACTTGATAGCCACTATGAGGAAGAGGTAGGCAGACATCAAGATCCTGAAGGTAACTTCAGGAGAGTTATGGAAACTAGAGGAAATGATTGAATTGAGTAGATGACAACACTACTTCAGAAATGAATGCAACAATTAACAGGCTCATGAGCAGACCGCTGGGTTTCAGGAACTCAGGATAAATGTCCCTGAAAGAAATCACCTCACCCTGGAAAGATGGCATTTGCAAACCGATACAGAACAAAAATGAAATGTATCAAGTGCTTGTGAGAATGTGGAGAAATGGAGCCCTTCCATTCTCTGGATGAGAAGTAAACAGGAATGAAATTATTAGTTCCATTTTATATTTATGTAATTTTTCAATTGTATAGTGCATTACTCACATACTATGATATAGAAACTTTTTTTACAATTACGTAAAAAGTCAAAATAATTGTATTTAATTTTTCCTTATTTAAAGCAAATGGACATACAATAACAAGACTGCTTTCTATAGTCAGTGACACAGTTAATAAGAACTTGAGTTCTAGTTTTCCTGTCATTAATGAGTTATAATCAGAAGCCACTTACTTTCAAGTAAAGACATGGAGTGCTAGAATAACTAATAAATGATCAAATCAGTACGTGCTAACTGAATACCTCATTCTGGACCAAAAACTTATTGTTAGGTCCTTAAAGAGACCCTAAAGATATTAATTCAGGTGATTTTGACAAGGATTGCCTCCTTGACCAAACTTCAGTCAGCTTCCCCAGACCCTCTTCTCAATCATGCTTTGTCCTTGGGCTACAGTGTCCACTCTTGTTACACCTGCATTGCCCACTTTTAGCAAGAATTCTGTCTGGAGAGAATTGTCCCTCCATGTTATCTGATCAGGTTGAACTGCCTTTAGCAAAAACACTGTCAAAATATCTCAGCAAGAATCGCTTTCCCTTGAAGTTTCCTTTTAGTAATTTCCATCCACTGACCCTTGCAACTTTCCCCTTCCTTGCAAATACACACTTTCATTGTTGTGTTCAAAACTGAGCCCAGTTCTATGTTAAGGTCTCTTCTCCTAGTTTGCAATGGTATGTGATTAAAATCTGTCATACAGTAAACAACATGTTTAACCCCCCCCAAAAAAAAATTTCAAATCCTGCAGCTTCTAGGTGTTAATTCAGGAATAAAAAAAATAAAAAATAAACAGGTCTTGGGAGAGGTATTTGCACTGCCCTGTTCACTGCAGCATTATTCACTACAGTCAATACATAAAAGTATTGTATCCATCGGTGTCCATCAGTGGGTGAGTGGATGAACATGTGCTATGTAATAATAGTTTTGTGTTATTCAGCCTTAAAACAGGAAATTCTACCATAAATCAAATGTAGTTGAAAGTAGGTGACATCATGCTCTGTGAAATAAAGTTGTCATGGAAAGGCACATATTGTATGATTCCATGTATACTATGAATTTAAATTAGATTTCATTTCCAGCAGCATCTGAAGGCATTTGATACCTGTGTTGTGAAAGGTAATTGCAGGAGATGGGGAATCAGTGAATTGTCTGCTGCCCTGGAGTCTCATGCCAGTGGGAGAACCAAAGACGGAGGCTCCTAGAGGAGACAGCTCCTGTCAGGAAAATGTCAGAACTAGTGATGGATGCTGCATGTTCATAGGACCCTGGAGGTGTTTGGTTCTGTGTGTAGAGCTGTTCATCCCTCAGGGCCCTCATGAGAGTGAGGAAACTATCAGTCTGCACAGAGTAGAGCTTCCCATCTTGGAACAGGGATGAAGGGACAGAAAGCCCAGACAGCCACTCGTGTCAATTGATTACAGAGTCAAAAATTCATTCAAAGAGCATTCCCTCCCTGGGGTGTTTGATCAAACTTTATATAAAGCTGGTCATTCAGAGTGGTTCAGCTTTATTTTCACCACCAGTATCTGTGGCTGTGTGGACAAATGACATAGTTCTAACCAAGAATGCAAGAGACTGGTTCATCATAGGTAAATTGCAGAATCCTCGTTTCCACTGTGTTTCATCCATTTTCATGTCTGCCCTTGACTTGAGCGAATGCTGTCACCTCATCCACATAAGATGAATGTCACCTGGGTATGAAGTCGTATGTTGTGTAGATAAGTGTGCAGACTGGAAGGAGATACTGCCAGGTACAAGGATGGTGGCATAAAGCAAGCCTGGCACCAACAGTTCCTAGAACTCTGGTTCTTTATGTTATGATTTGCCTCCATGTGTAGGAAGTTCAATTTGTCTTATGTCACTATCCTTAGAAGTAGCCTCACATAGTCATTAACACAATGGGTTGGCCAAAAGTTAATTACTTTTCTTTCCTGTAACATATTTCTAGTAGTACTTAGCATGCTTTATCTTCATTTAATATAATTTTGTTTGATTTTAGGTGACAGCTATCATATTCAGCATGTGTTAAAATATTCAGAATGTGTTAATTTTCATGTAGCCATTTTTATATTGAAGCCAGAAAAATACACAACATTTTGGCATATTATGCTTCATTATATCAAGAAAGATAAAATAGCAGCTCAAATGCTAAAACAAAATATTTTAGTGTATGGAGGTGGTACTGTTAGTAAGGAAACACATCAAAAGTGGTTTATGACGTTTCGTGGTAGAGATTTCTCCCTGGATGATGCTCCATGGTCAGATAAACCCATTGAAGTTGGTGGTGATAAAATTGACAGAATGTATGACAACAATAAATGTTATTTTATGGGTGGTAACCAGCATACTCAATATATGCAAATTCATAAAGGCACTGGTGAAAATGAAAAACTGATTTTCTGGTCAGCACACTAATTGCAAAAGTAATCCATCATCTCCATGTAGCCATACAAAATGAAATCTTTTCTTCTGTGACAATCGCCATGGGGCTAGAGGGTACTATGATGAGTGAAGTAAGTCATAGAAAGATACAAAAGTACAATGCAATCTCAATTATATGAAGAATCTAAAGTGCAAAATAAATAAACCAGCAATATAAAAACAGGCATATAGACACCAAGGACAGACGGGGTATTTCTAGGTGGGAGGAGTTTTGGGAGCCTGGGAGAAAAAAAATAAAGGTACTAAAAATTACAAACTGGAACTTGCAGATTAAGCACAGGGATGTAAAGTACAACACAGCCAATATAGTCAATAATAATGAAAAAATAACTGAGTGATGCAGGGTGGATGCTGGATCTATAGGGCCATGACATCACAAATTGTATTACTGTCTGACCACTCTGTTGTAGGCTAGAAGCTCATATAAAGTGAAATATAGAATATCAACAAGAATTGAAAAGAAGAAAAGGAAAAATATCCCAAATTCCAGGGAGGGTAAGGCAAGGGGGTGGGGCTGAGTGCAGCAGGCAGGAGACATGGCTGAGTTCCAGGACTATGCTCACATGTTTCATCTTTACTGGGGAAATCCAGAATATCTTGTAGATGTCTTAGTGACTACCATTGATAACTTTGACCTAGTATTATTCACCTCTGGTTCATACCTCAGTAACCAACTGGATGCTGCTACCAGGAGTTACTATAAAAATCTGACTGGCTGAAGGGTCTTTCTTGTCGTTCCCAGTATTCAACTCTATGCATGATAAATATTAATTTTCCCCTTGGCATGTGTATGGTCAGCCTGGACATCTACACAAAGCCGATGTGGGGCCCTCTCCCCTTTGTGATGTCACAGACACTTGGTGTTGTGACCATTATTCCCAATCAATGACCATCACCACCAGGGTTGATTGCCTCTGAGGTGTAGCTCATATATCTCTGTCCAATATTCACAGGTCCTGCTGCTGGCTGTCTTGGACACTGATCTGTGTGGGGTTTGGCTGCAGGATAGAGCTGAGCAGAGCCTCTGGGTAAATTCAGCTGATGAGAGTCAGATTGATGACTTATTGGAGTTGTGAACAAGAGTGTCTGCAAGAGGCTCTGCTTTTTACAAGGTGCATCTGTTCCTGTCAGTCACATGTAGTAAACACCATCCCACATATCCATGTCTGACATCTGAGACACTGACCCTGGGGGGGGGGCATGAATAGTCAGAGGAGTAGACACAATAGCCTCATCTTCTTCTAGAGCACAGCTCTGCCTTCTCAAAAGACCTTGGACCCAAGTAAGGAGACAACTATGAGCCTCCACAGCCCAGGGGAGGTTGTGCCCTGGAGCTGGAAGAGAAATATTCCTGTGGTTGGGCCTTTCTCCTATTAGTGGAGAGGGACAGGAGACAGTCACCATGATCACTCTGGGGCTTCTGTTGGGATGTCTCTGCTCTTTAATTCACTTTCCTTGTTGGTCATGGGTAGGGGATCACCTGGTTTATTAGACACAATGAAATGAGATAAAAGGACTACCTTACCTTTGTCAGCACAAGCATAAATCATACACTAGATGAGTAGGAAAAACTTAGATTCTCACGAATCTTACAAATTAAAATAGGAATTCCCCTTGTTCAGACAGTCTCTAGATTTCAAAACTCGCGCGCGCGCGCGTGTGTTTGTGTGTGTGTGTGTAACGTCTTTTTATACAAATAGTATCTATTTTGTTAGAAACAATAAAGGAAAGTCACAGTAAATACCAAATTTCTTCATTTCTGTACTTTTATAAGATGCTCATGAGTTTCCTTGTTGTAGAGTTATCGATATTGCTAATTTCTAACATTGGTCCATTTAGCACAGTTTAATTCACAGAGATGTTCCACATGCACAGTGCTTCATGCTCTTCAGCTCAGAATAAATGCTCTGTATGACCTTGGCCCTGTGTAAACTCACAGAGTGAGGTTGATGCCCATCATCAGTCTCCCAGGGCTGAGGGTGGTCGGCCCTGCAAGAGCTGCTCTTGGTGCCTTCAAATCAGCATCCACGGCCAATGTTCATTTGTGCACTGAGAGTCCATCACCAACAGGAGAGTATGGCAAAAATTTATGAACATATATGCAGAATTTTAACTCCCTTGGACACCCTCTGTGCTCAACATCTTCCACCTCATCTTTCAATGACTTGTAGACTGTGACATTAAATGACTGAGATGTACACAGGACAGTGATAATTATTCAGTAAGGGGTTACTCTGATCTAAATGCCACACTCGTTATTATATATAATCTTTCAAAGTTTGAAAACATGAGATTAGTTAAAATGATCAAACCTAAATGAAGCCACAAACCTCCTTGGCCAATGCTCCTCCTGAGTGCTGTTCCTGCCTATGCCTTCAAGCACACACCAGCCAGTTCTTTGTGCTGTGGTGACTGGGAGGGCCATACATTTGTGTATCCTACCTCCAGTGAATCCTGGACCTGGCACCATGCTGTGTGATAAATCCTAAAATTGTTCATGGACTATATACAATTCTAATGCTGCCTTCCTGCTGCATGTGTTTAGGAGCCTCCTATGACTTTCACCTAGGAAATTTGTCTGTGGAAGAGAAATACTGGAGAAAAAGTGCAATAGAATATCACTGGAAGGAAACCCATGCTGTAATTTTTTACAATAAATATGGCAGCGAATCTCCATGAAGTCAGGCCTTGTGGTCATGTTACACTACAACCCTAATCCATTCTGGATACTGTAACAAACTACTGTGAACTAGGTCATTACCAACAGCAGACATGTACTTTTCACAGACCTATTGGTGGGAAATCAAGGAATAGATGCTGGCAGATTTGATGTCTCATAAAAATCTGCTTACTAGTTTGCTGTTTGTTCACTCTTATCTCAGAGCATGGACGGAGCAAGGAGCTTCCTGACTATTCTGTTATAAAGGCCTTAAAGTTGTTCATGAGAGCTCCACCTTAGGACCGACACTTGTCCCAAAGTCCCACCTCCGAATTCCACCCGTGGGCCTCTGGTTTTAATACATGAGTTTTTGAGTGACAAATATAAAAGCTCATAGAAACAACTAATGACTCAAATACTGACTCCACCCACATGGAAAGCTACACCAGTAGAACTCCCCAGACTGAGGATGCCCATAATTCTGTGGAAGGTTCCCCTCTTTGGGAGCAGAAATAGGACTGGAGTATTTCAGAACAAGCTGAGGATCTTGTAGAGTGGCCAGGTTCCATGCTAGAATGGGACTGAGATGTCATGTAATGTACTACTATTTTCATTATTGCTTACATTTAACCATCACCCTCATTTTCTAGGGATTGAAATCATTTTATACCCATAATGGTTGGTAGCTCTATGTTCTCACTCATGTTTTCTAGGTGTTCTGTAAAATAAGGAGCCAGGCTCTAGTATTTAATTTCTGATGCTGACATGTTGAAGTTCACCCCTCTCTCTCCTCCTGTGAACACATGGGAAATCTGACACAGAAGTAAGGATTCTCCCTAGTTTGATGCAGGTGGGAGAAGAAAACCACACAAACCACTCCTGTGAGCAAGACCCTGCTCAGGGGTGAACAATAAAATCTGGACCAGACCCCTTATCTGATATGTTGCAGCCATTCCTGACCTGCTGAAAAGCCTGTCCTGCTCTTAACAGACTCCTCAATGAAGGGACACACTTTTCCATAGTACTTCTGTGTGTGTGACATCATCACCCTGGACATCCACACCATGGTAAGGTGGGAGTTCCTCTACGTTCACATGATGTCAACTGCTATTGATGCCATGGATGTGGAGTTAAGTCAAGGACCATCATCCCTGCTTTTTTTTCCCTCTGTGGGACTGGGTTCCTATAACTCTGGTGCCCACTGTCCAGCATGTGTGTGACCTGCTGCTTGTCGGCTTAGACTCAGCTGTGTGGGTATGGGCTGCTTGTTGTTTCCAGCAGAGCCTCTGGTTGGATTCAGCTGATTTGGGTCAGGAGATTTGATTATTCACTGATGTTTCATTAAAATAAGAGAAAACAAATGTATGTGGCTCCTTGACTTTGGAGCATGTGAGAGGTTTTTCCTACTATGACAACAAGCCTCTGTTGCTCAGATACTGAAGAGGTCAGCACAGAAGCAGGAAGGAAGAGAGGGTCCCAGAGGGAAACTGCTGTGTGGAGAGTTAACCCCACACCTGCCAGGAAACCAGCCCTTAAATTGTATCTGCAGCTGCTGCCAAGCTGATAATTGTGCTCAGTGTGACATGAGTGCCCCCCGCTGTCCTGAGGGTCCCCAGCTGCCAAGCCCTCTTGTCTCTTTCAGGGAGGTTTATGTCTGGGCTCACAATGACATCCCCTCACTGTGTCTCTCGCACAATAATACATGGCCGTGTCCTCGGCTTTCAGGTTGTTCATTTGCAGGTAGAGTGTGTTCTTGCCATTGTCTCTGGAGATGGTGAATCGGCCTTTCACAGAGTTGGCGTAGTATATGTACCTACTATCATAGCTAATGTATGAGACCCACTCCAGCCCCTTCCCTGGAGCCTGCCGGGCCCAGTTCATACTGTAGCTACTGAAGGTGAATCCAGAGGCCAGGCAGGAGAGTTTGAGGGAACCCCCAGGCTTCACCAAGCCTCCCCCAGACTCCACCAGCTGCACATCACACTGGACACCTGCAAACACAAGGATGTTGGTTAGGATACTGCCACCCTCCACTGTTTCTCTCAGTCATGTCCACTAGCATACTCAGTGTCTCTCATTCTCCATAAATTACCTTTTAAAATAGCAACAAGGAAAATCCAGCTGAGCCCAAACTCCATGGTGAGTTCTTTGTGTTCTCTCCTCAGTATGGACTTTGAACACCTGGGAGTCTTGGGCTAGACTCCTGCCTCAGAGCTTCAGGGTCAGGGATGGGCTGCTTTTGATGAGCAGAGGGACCCGATTTGCATGCTATCCTGCTATATATGGAGCTCTGGTGTTGGATGCTGACATGAACTACATGGTTCCTGAGTGTGACATGTCGAAGGGTTGACATGGTGCATAATCTCAGAGTGTAAATTCTTATAGAAGAGAGGAATTTAAATTGAGTGATTCATTTGAAAGTCACCACTAATGAACTCTCCAAGAGAATGCAAAGCTCATGAGCAGAGGGAGAATTAAAAGAGCAGAAGGTTACTGTTCGGGTCACAGGAAGGTCCTCTTGACCCCATTTTCCCTACAAGGTGATCAGAGTATGAACTAAGAACAGAGTGTGACCCTAGAGCACATGGACCCAGTGTTGGAGGAGGTGGAGGGTAACTGTGGATCATTGGAGATAGAAGGGTAAACTCTACAGAGAAGCAGACAGTGCTCCCTGCTCATTTTCATACATTGGAATTTGGTACTAAATGTGCAGCAGCCTCGGTGCCTCCTTTTGTTTTTACTCTCTAGACCCTGCAGTAAAACCAGATTCAAATATTTGGACATAGAAGAACCTCAGTCATGACCAGATCTGCTTTGCTGAAGATGTAGGTAGAAATTGGGTAGTAAGTATGTTGACCTTTCAGGAGTTTCATTATGGAAACCTTGAAGCAAAGCACTAATAGAAAATAACTGATGTAAATAAAATAATAATCGATATGAAGAATTTTATTGTTATTTATCCCTTGATTACAGGATGAATAAATCATTGAAAACACTTCCCATTAGTGGAGCTGGTAGACATAACTTTATTTTTTTTTATTTAAATGAATGTTCAAGTACAGTTTTCTCCCCTTTACTCCCAATCAAGCCC